>QJPP01003359.1:0-107509 GCA_003996215.1 Jaltomata sinuosa | reverse complement strand
GAATCGCTTCTATCCTTTTCTTTCTGAGACTTGAGCAGTTGAATGAGAAAACTGACTTAATTTGGGTTTAGACTTAATAAAATAAACCTAAGAATCATTCATAGTCAGAGCTAAAATATAAAGTAAAGGTCTAAGATACCCCTGAGAATAAATTAAAAATTGCTGGAAATATTTGCGACCAGGTTCCACGGTCCGTGAAAACTTCCATGACTCGTGGAACCCTGTCGTGGTTTTGGGGACCTTTTCTTGGATGCGGGTCTAATTACCACAAGCAAGGTTCACGACTCATGGAACCATCGATGGCTTATGGAACCTGCTCGTTGTTCCTGAGGGGTTTGGTGACCCTCATGTCTGAGTTCCATGAGCCCACTCTTGACCTGTGGTCCTGTTCATGGTCCGTGGACTTGGTTCATGGTTTGGGTTCTGAGGGGCTGTCTGTAGGACTGGTTCCACGGATGGGAACCATGGTCCATGGACTGTTCCATGATCCATGGAACCGGTCCATGGTTCCTGATCTGGCTTGGACAGTTTGAAATTTTAAGTTTTCTGGACTAGTTCTAGGCTTAGGATTTCTAGGGTTTTACAATATATCCCCCTTGGAATCATTTGTCCTCAAATGAAGGCTACAACAAGCTGAGTTTGGAGGGAAGGAGCTACAATCCCTACCAATTGAGTACTAGAAGCTGATATCTGACTGAATTGTGTTCTAAGGACATGAAAACATTCTGAAAATGCAGGAATAGCTGAGGAAACCTAACACTGAGATTGAGATGCATGATAAGGCTGGGAAGCTGAAGAGGAACTGTTACCTCAAGCTTAAAATGGGTCAGAAGGGAAAAGGTGGGGGTACTTGGTCATCATGGTTGCCTCTACTTCCCAAGTAGCTCCCTCAATTGACTGGTTCCTCCAAAGAACTTTTACTGAAGCGAATTCCTTATTTCTCAGCCTCCGAATCTGACGATCAAGGATCTGAACTAGGACCTCTTTGTAAGAGAGACTGTCGTTCACACCCACGCTCTCTAAGGGCACAACTAAAGCTGGATCACCAGTGCATTTCTTCAACAAGGATACATGGAAGACTGGGTACACCAATGCTAAGTCCGCGGACAACTCTAACTCATAGGCCACCTTGCCAACTCCTCAGAATCCTGTAAGGGCCTACATATCGGGGACTAAGCTTCCCCTTCTTACCATATCTTATCACACCCTTCATAGGTGACACTTTCATAAAAACCCAATCATTAACATCAAACTCTAGCTCCCTTCTTCTCATATCTGCGTAAGATTTCTGACGACTTTGAGCCACCTTCAACCTTTATCTAATAATCTGAACCTTCTCCATAGTCTCATGGACTGAATCTGGCCCTATCAAAGCTGTTTCACCTACCTCAAACCAGCCTATAGGTGATCTACACCTCCTCCCATATAGTGCCTCATACGGGGCCATAAGAATGCTAGAGTAAAAACTTTTATTATAGGCAAACTCTATAAGAGGTAAGTGATCATCCTAATTACCTTTAAAGTCAATTACGCAAGCTCTTAACATGTCCTCTAAGGTATGAATGGTACGCTCTGCCTGACCATCTGTCTGCGGGTGAAAAGCTGTACTAAGATTAACCTGAGTACCAAGACCCTTCTGAAACAATCTCCAAAACTGAGATGTGAACTGAGTACCCCTATCTGAGATGATAGCTAAGGGAACTCCATGCAACCTGACTATCTCACGAATGTAGAGTCTGGCATAGTCCTCTGCTGAATCGGTAGTCTTGACAGCTAAGAAGTGGGTTGACTTAGTCACCCTATCTACAATGCCCAGATAGAATCATGTTGTCTGCAAGTACGAGGTAAGCCTGTAATAAAGTCCATATTGATCACCTCCAATTTCCAAGTGGTAATGTCCATTTCCTGAGTCATACCACCTGGTCGATGATGTTCTACCTTCACTTGCTGACAGTTAGGACACTTAGCCACAAAATTAGCAATGTCCCTCTTCATACCATTCCACCAATAGACTTCCCGTAGGTCACGGTACATCTTGGTGGCACCAGGATGGATGGAATACCTGGAGCTATGAGCCTCTGTCAAAATCTGCTGCCTTAAGTCACCTACATTAGGAACACATAGCCGACCTTGATAACGAAGTACACCATCTTCCCTTTGGGAGAAAACCTCTACTCTCTGGTGTTGGACAGCACCTTTTAGTTGAAGTAAGATGGGATCACTGTCTTGCTTTTCCTTCACCTCGAATACCAATGAAGAGTCTGACCCATTGTGAACAATGACACCACCTTCTGATGAATCCGTGAGGCGAACCCCTAATCGAGCAAGGGTGTGAACATCCTTGGCTAGTTCCTTCTTTCCTTCCTCAACCTGTGACATACTACCCATGGACAACCTGCTAACTGCATCCGCTACTATGTGGCCTTACCCGGATAGTAAAGCACGCTCATGTCATAGTCCTTTAGAAGCTCTAGCCACCTTCTCTGACAAAGATTATGTTCTTTCCGGGTGAATACATACTGAAGGCTCTTGTGGTCAGTAAACATATCTACATGGACACCATACAAATAGTGTCTCCAAATCTTCAAGGCAAATACCATTGCTGCTAACTCAAGATCATGAGTCGGGTAGCTCTTATCATGAGTCTTAAGCTGTCTGGAGGGGTATGCAATGACTTTACTATGCTGCATCAGAACACAACCGAGGACAACTCTGGATTCATCACAGTATACTATGAAACTGTCTGAACCCTCTGGTAGAGTCAAAACTGGGGATGTGGTCAACCTAGTTTTCAACTCTTGGAAGTTTTTCTCACACTCATATGACCACTAGAACTTGACCTTCTTCTGAGTCAGCCTAGTCAATGGAGAAGCTATGGATGAAAACCCTTCAATAAATCTCATGTAGTAATCATCCAAACCCAAAAAGCTCCTAATGTCTGTCGGAGAGGTGGGTCAGGACAATTCTTTACTTCCTCTATCTTCTGAGAATCCACTCGAATACCTTCCTTAGATACTACATGACCCAGAAAGATGACTGACTGCAACCAAAACTCACACTTACTAAATTTGCCGAATAATTGTCGATCCTTGAGAGTTTGCAGCACCACTCTCAAATGATTAGCATGCTCCTCTTCACTCCACGAGTAGACTAGAATATCATCAATGAAGACAATAGTGGACATGTCTAAATACTACTTGAACACCCTGTTTATCAAGTCCATGAAAGTTGCAGGAGCATTCATTAGTCCAAAAGACATAACCACAAATTTGTAGTGACCATACCGAGTTTTGAAGGTTGTATTCAGAATGTCACACTCTCTAGCTCTGAGCTGATGATAATCAGATCTCAGGTCAATCTTGGAGAAGTAGCTGACACCCTGAAGCTGGTCGAACAAGTCATCAATCTTGGGGATGGCATACTTATTCTTGATTATGACTTTGTTCAACTGACGGTAGTCTATGCACATTCTGAGGGACCCATAATTTTTATGCACGAAGAGAACTGGGGCACCCCATGGAGAGATGTTAAGTTTGATGAAACCTTTATCTCGGAGGTCCTTAAGTTGTTCCTTCAACTCCTTAAGCTCAGCTGGAGCCATTCTGTAAGGAGGAATAGATATGGGTTGCATGTCTGGAAGAAGGTCTATCCCAAAGTCGATCTCCCGCTCAGGAGGGACTCCAGGCAGATCTTCAGGAAAAATATCTGGAAATTCATTAACTACTGGAACTGACTGGAAAAGGGGGTTTCGGACTCAGAATCCTTAACCCGGACTATATGGTAGATGTAACCCTTTGAGATCATCTTTTTAGCTTTGAGGTAGGATATGAAGCAACCTTTTGATGAAGGAGGACTACCCTTCCACTCTAATACGGGCTCATTTGGAAATTAGAATTTCACAATTTTGGTTCGGCAGTCGATTGAGGCATAACAGGCATGTAGCTAATCTATGCCAAGAATGACATCGAAGTCGGTCATGTCTAACTCTACTAAATCTACTCAGGTAACTTTATGAAGGATAGAAACTGGGAAATCTCTATACACCCTCTTAGCTAGGACAATCTCACTGACTGGAGTTGAGACTGGGATGGGTTCTGGGAGGATTTTTGGATTGACTCCGAATATACATGCAACATACGGTCACAAAATATAGGGAAGCCCTTGGATCTAACAAGGTATAAACATCAAGAGAGAAGACTGATAACATATCAGTGACTAAATTTAGGGAACTCTCCTGATCCTGGCGTGAAGACATGGAATAGAGATGGTTATGACAATGACTGCAACTGTAATGACCCTTCCGGTTATTTCCACGTATACGTTTCCTTATACCGTTAGAGCTTGTTTGTAGCGGCCCTAAGTCACTTAAGGCTTGTCAGGACCGGTATTTCGGTGTCGGGTCTATTTGTTTGATCGTATGATAAGTTTTGAAGACAAGTAAGTCGGCAAAAGTTATCGTAAGTTTCTTTAATAAATTTTTTGAACTTTGGGTCAAATGTCTCAGGGCTTTTCTCCCAATATATAAAGAGTTAGAAGTCCCCCAAAATACCAAATCGAAGGTCTACGAGTCTAGTTTCCAACGCATAAAACCTCACGTCCAACTGATCTCGGAGTAAAATGTTATGACTATTTTACCGCAGACTGTCTGGCAGAAACCGGGTTGCGAACCGGGTCGCGAACCGGGTCGGGGTAAAATCGATATAAAACCTCAACTTCACATTTTAAAATGCCATTTCAGTTTTGAAACAGTGAGGAAACATAAGGGAGGATTCCAAGAGAGTTCTTGAGTATCAAAATCGTGCGTTGGTGAATTGCGAGCCTAAGTTTGAGAATTTATTAACATCGCGTGTATTTGAAAATATTTTATTTGGAAGTTGAATTTGGTAAAAAGTTATATTATTATTACCTTTTTAAAATATTTTAAAGGTTTATGAAAAATATTCTTGTTACGATATAATTGTATATATATTTATTTTATAAGGTTTTTATACATTGTAATATTTTAACGGAGATAGTAAATTTAGTTATGTTGAAATTTATTATTATAATATTGTAGGTTTATTTGAAATAATTTTCTATTTATTATGGTATATTCAAAAAGCTATATTTATTTTATCACGAACCTATGCAATACCCGAATATATACATAATCGGGAAAAGAATATATTATGGTGTGACACCAAGATTCCACGTGGAATCAAGGGATGCCACACCAAAATGCATGCTGCCACTTGTCCATTAGGTGGCCATCACTTACCAATACTTAGCTAGTGCTATTTATATTGGAAGTCAACAAAGTTTATTTAACTTTTGGTTTCATTCATTACCAAGTGTAATGTTTTGTTGGCTGCTCCATATACATACATACGCATACAGAGAAGGGGTTGGTGAAACCAATTATATGTTGACGTTATATTAAATTTTTGAAGAAAATTAATTATCTACATCAAATTATTCAAGCCCGAGTTCAAGTTTGATTTCGTGTTAGAGCTTTTTCGAAGAGGTTCAAGCTTGTCATCGGACGACAGGTAGGTTACGGTTTATTTTCCCTAGACTCCGCATATATAGGATAAAATTGTATTAATGGGCATCCTTGGGTTGGATTATTAGGTTGGTACCACAGACCTCGATCGCTTTATTCATGTCCGCCTACTTTTGTTCCTCCGTTGTTTGTAGTACTTGTCGATATATTTTATTTACCCTTGTGGTCTTGTGAGGCCTTGTTGACTCTGGAACATAGAAGGTGGGATTTTGGGAATGTCCGCAAGTCCCGGGCATAGAATTATCCTTCTAGGCTGGTTATGCTTGCTGAGTAGTTGTGGGCCTGTGCAGGGTCGATAGGTTGATTGTGAGCTGCTGAGCAGCTATTGTGTGTGATCATACCATTTCCATGCATATAAAAAGGTTTTACCCATGTTTTACTATGGTTTTGGCTTCGGGCCTACTAGCACTATTTTCTAACCTTGCATGGCCCCGGGGGCCTGTTTTTAATGGAAATGATTTGGAAATGGTTTGATTTAACTTGTGAATATTCCTGGGTAAAGGAAAGTAAAATTATGTTTTAAAACACCAGTTTTACCATTAACGCTAGATTCGGCAGGGCCGGGGTGCTAGTTGAGTTTTCTTGCTACTTGAGATGATTTTTAGCCTCGGTCGGACCGAGCACCTGAGATGACTTTCTACTGTTTAGACCCGGTTATGCTCGGGCACCCTTGGAGGGGTTTTTGAGATATTTTCCTACTACTTTAGTCCTGGACAGGGTCTTGGCATGCATATTTGAGACTGGGTCTCTATCTTGAACCCGGACTTGCTTTCGGACGACATGTTTTGATACTGAGTTTTAGTATGGGGTCTGGAACCTCTATGGACCTTGCCATCCGGTCTTGGGGCTTCGGGCTGCGTGTGCCGGAGGAAGGGTATACGGCAGAGTAGAGATATACGGGCAGTGACCTTCCATGGAACCTACCTGCTGGGCCCGATAGGCACCGGAGGAGGTACATACAGAGATACCATTTCACTTGAGATCTTCATGCATCATATCATTCATTGTTTGAGGCTCCACCCTTGTTTGTTGATTGTACGCTCCGGTAGTATGGGATGCCGGAGGGTTTGTTTTCACTTGTTTGTGTTCCTTGGTTGTATGGGCGGCCAGGGGACTGTAGGTAGACTCTTGCTATTTACTTACAGAATTGTTCCCTGTTACGGTTAAGTATGGAATTGGTTACTGCTAGACTGTTAGTTTCTGGATTTGAGATTGATATGATTGGTTGAGTTTGATTCATGTCTCTTAGCATGCCTATCATTACTCTTTTCCTCTCCTTACACTTGAGGTTACTGGTATACCGTCCATTTCGTAAACTTATTATGTATACACTGTTATTCCAAGGACCCCAGGTGTGTTACTCCTTACTTTCACCTGTGCCTATGGTGTGTATATTCTGCTTACTGGCCTCACATGTGGTTCTGTTGATTTCCCTCTAGGCTAGTTCCTGTGTACCTTTCGCTGATTTCTGTGACTGCTTGCTTCTATTCTGTCTGTTACTACGCTTTTATCTTATATGTGCCCAGTCAGCCTATGATACCTACTGGGTACCTTATGCTTCGCATTTGGTGCTCACCCTACCCCCCTGCATCTTTGGGTGCAGATCCTAGCGTTGGCCATCGCCGTTAGATCGCTGTGATTCGTGCTTGGAGATCTGTTGGGGACTACTCTAGACTGAAGGTGAGCTCTTGGCGATCGGAGCTTAGCTTTAGTTTATCTTTTGCTTCATGTACTCTATTACCATTCAGAGACATCTGTATATATTGTTTTGGATTATTTGCAGTCCATATATGTAGTTTGGCTCTATACTATGATACCAGGTCTTGGGGTTTGGTTTAGATTCCGTATACGTATATATATATATCCCTGTTATCTATTCTCTTCGTCTTTTTCCCTTATTTGTTAGATAGTAGCCCATTACTAACTGTCCTGGGCTACAGGGATTGGTTCACCTACCGGGGGTTGTGGGTGCCATCATGACCGAGAAATTGGGTCGTGACAGCTTGGTATCAGAGCTTTAGGTTCACCGATGTCATCGGTATAGGAGCCAATGTCTAGTAGAGTCCTGCGGATCGGGGCGGAGACGTCCGTACTCAATCTTTGGGAGGCTACAGTGACATTTTAGGAAATTTGACTCTCTCATTGCTTCTGTGTCGTGCGTGGAACCCTTGAAGTTTCTGGAAATCTCATTTGTTCTACTTCATTCTTCCGCAGATGGTTCGTACGAGATCATTGGCATCACGCGGAGACGAGCCTCCCACTCCAGCTAGGGGTCGAGGACGCCCTCGATCAGTGGCACCTGCTAGAGCTGCTAGGGTGGAGATAGAGCTCGAGCAGCATATGGATCAGGGGGCAGCCCAGGTACCACCAGCTCCAGTACCAGCTCCAGTGCCAACTTTTGTACCATCTCCAGCCACAGCTCAGTCTCCAGATATTCAGGGATTACTATTACAGCTTTTGGGTATGATTGGAGAGCGGCCTTCTGAGGTAGCGCAGACACCCGCTCAGGGGTCAGCCCTGGGTGCACAGAGCTCAGGAGCGCAGCCTGCTACTATGGCTCCCCGTTCGGAGGTCATTCCGGTTCCATCGGTTGCACAGCCTCTTGCTCCTCGCCCAGCTATGACAGAGTCAGAGCAGAAGGCTTTGGGTAGGTTTTTGAGGTTAGCACCTCCAAAGTTTGCTGGTACTTCTGGACTGGATCCACATGGCTTTATTACTACCTGTGAGGAGATGTTGCATCATTTGGGTTTGTTGGAGTCTCACGGGGTTGGTTATACTACCTATCAGTTGGAGGGCCCAGCGAAGTTATGGTGGAGGGCCCAGGTTGCTTGTAGACCACCGTCGTCACCTCCTTTGACCTGGTCTGAGTTTTATGAGGCCTTTATGGACAAGTTCCTACCTCAGAGTGATCGTGAGCGTCGCAGGGAGCAGTTTACTCACCTTATGCAGGGGTCTACGACTGTCTCAGAGTATGAGACCCGTTTTCATAAGCTAGCACCGTTCGGAGCTATGATTATTCCTACCGAGGCAGATAGGATTCGCAGATTTGTATGCGGTTTGAGGCCAGAGATCAGGCAGCCAGCTGAGATATTGATCGCTAGTGGTCGGTCATTTCAGGCGATCGTAGACTATACCCGCACTGTGGAGGACTTACAGCAACATGATCAGGGGTCCAGAGATAAGAGGCCTCGGCATCAGGGTGTCTACAGTGGTTCTAGATATGGTGGTATAGGTCCTGGCCAATGGAGCCGGAGTTATCAGCCCCAGCAGTACCTGGGTCAGTCCAGCCGACCGGTTCAGGCTTCCCTTCAGACTTTCGGCAGTACCCAGTTTGAGCAGGGTCAGAGCAGCCATCAGGGCTATGGCGGCCAGTCTTCGAGGGGTACAGTTTCTGGGGCATCAGGTCGTGGTGGTCATACGGGATCTGCTGGTTCATCTCGACTGAGTAGGCCGTTAGGGGCTTGTTTTACTTGTGGTGCGATGGGTCATTTTGCTAGAGATTGCCCTCAGCAGGGTATAGTTTAGTTGGCTGAGCCTTTACGAGCAGTTCAGCCTCCAGCTAGAGGGGGTGGTCGTCTGAGTAGAGGTGGTGCTTTATGTGGCAAAGCAGGTGGTAGGGATGGCGGTCGGGCAGGTGGAGGTCGTCGTCAGTTTTACGCGATCCCTAGGAGACCAGAGGCAGAGTCCTCAGATGCTGTGATTACAGGTACGATTTCTGTGTGCCATCAGTCTGCTATGGCTTTATTTGATCCTGGATCCACTTGTTCATATGTATCTGCCTATTTTGTGCCTTGTTTGGGGTTGGCTAGTGAGCCATTATCTGTTTCTGTTTCTGTTTCAACCCTAGTAGGAGATTCTTTAGTAGTGGATCAGATTGTGAGATCCTGTATGTTATCTGTTGGTGATTCAGAGACTTGGGGTGATTTGATGATTCTTGATATGCTAGATTTTGATGTGATACTGGGCATGGACTGGTTATCCCCTCACCGTGTGGTTTTGGATTTTTATGCCAAGACCATTACCATAGCCGTGCCCGGTGTATCCCCGGTTGTGTGGCAGGGTTCTATAGCCATGCACCATCTGGGATCATCTCTTGTCTTCGAGCTAGGAAGTTGATTTCCCGTGGGTGTTTAGCTTATCTAGCATATGTCCGAGATGTTAGTGCTGACCCTACTTCTCCTGAGTCTGTTCCTGTGGTTAGAGACTTCCTCGATGTGTTTCCTACTGACCTGCCAGGCCTTCCACCTGAGAGAGATATTGATTTCGCTATTGAGCTAGAGCCGGGCACTAGGCCCATTTCTATTTCTCCTTATCGTATGGCTTCTGCTGAGTTGAGGGAGCTTAAGGAGCAGCTTCAGGGTCTGTTAGCTAAGGGGTTTATTTAGACCTAGTGTGTCACTGTGGGGTGCTCCTGTTCTCTTCGTGAAGAAGAAGGATGGGTCTATGCGCATGTGTATTGATTATCGGCAGCTGAATAGAGTAACAGTGAAGAATAGGTATCCGATGCCGAGGATTGATGATTTGTTTGACCAGCTTCAGGGTTCAATCGTGTTTTCGAAGATTGATTTGAGGTCTGGCTTACCATCAGTTGAGGATGAGGCGGAGAACATCCCCTAAGACAGAGCATGTCAAGACCACTTTGGCCATTATGATTCCTGGTGATGTCTGTTGGGTTGACTAATGCCCCGCAACTTTATGTAATCTTGATGCCAGGGTTTCCTCTGGCCCGTATCTTGGACTCTTTGTGAAGTTTTTTATAGCACGAATCTTGATATACTCGCTAGTAAGAGAAATGAGCATGAAGCAAAGGCACCTTGAGGGGTTATTACGTCCCAGACTTTGGAGAGATCATCGGCTTTATGCCAAGTTCTCAAAGTGCGAGTTTTGCTTGAGTCCAGTGCTTCCTAGGGCGAGTGGTGTCTAAGGATGGGATTAGGGTTGATCCGGGAAAGATTTCAGCGGTTTGTGAGTGGCCTAGACCTACTACTGCTACTGAGGTTCGCAGCTTTATTGGGTTAGCAGGTTACTACAGACGGTTCGTTGAGGGATTTTCTTCCTTAGCAGCACCCTTGACTATGCTGACTAGGAAGGACATCCCATTTTAGTGGTCGGATCAGTGTGAGGATAGCTTCCAGAGGCTTAAGGCCTTATTGACTTTAGCTCCAGTTTTGACTTTGCCGGTTGAGGGTCAGAGCTTCTCCGTGTATTGTGATGCTTCTGGGGTTGGGCTTGGTTGTGTGTTGATGCAGCAGGGTCGAGTAATAGCATATGCGTCAAGGCAGCTGAAGGTTCACGAGCGCAACTACCCCACTCATGACTTAGAGTTGGCGGCGGTAGTTTTCGCGCTCAAGATCTGGAGGCATTACGTATATGGAGTTCACTGTGATATCTTCACCGATCACCGTAGTCTTCAGTACATCACGAGTCAGCGGGAGTTGAACTCAAGACAGAGGAGCTGGGTCGAGTTACTGAAGGACTATGACTTCACTATTCTGTATCATCCGGGCAAGGCAAACGTGGTAGCGGATGCCTTGAGTCGGAAGACAGTGAGTATGGGTAGCCTAGCTTCTCTTGCAGTTTCAGAGCGGCCGTTGGCCTTGGACATCCAGTCCTTGGCTAACCGTTTGGGTAGGCTTGACTTGTCGGATCCTAGCAGAGTCCTCGCCAGCATTGAGGTTCGTTCTACCTTGATTGATCAGATTCAGGCCGTGCAGTTGAGATCAGCAGTTGCGTGCCTTCGTGACAACCGGGTTTTGTTCAATGGTGAGACAGTCGGGCTACTTCTAGATTTCAGATGGGTCTGAGGTTTGATAAGTCGCGCCTTTGTGATTCGAGGATTAGCTGATTTTGATTCTGATACTTCATCGAGGCACACTATCTAGATATCCCATTCACCTAGAGCACCACAAAGATGTATAGAGACTTGAGGCATGCTTACTCGGTGGGTGGTATGAAGCGGGATATAACGGAGTTTGTATCTCGGTGCTTGAACTGTCAGCAGGTTAAGTTCGAGCACATGAGACCTGGTGGTTTGATGCAGCGACTTCCCATTCCTGAGTGGAAGTGGGAAGGGATTACTATGGACTATGTTGTTGGTTTGCCTCGTACTTCTCATGGGTTTGATTCCATATGGGTGATTGTTGATAGGCTGACTAAGTCAGCACATTTCTTGCTGGTTCATACTTCTTATGGTGCAGAGAGGTTAGCTCAGATCTACCTTCGTGAGATTGTTCGGTTGCATGGGGTCCCAGCTTCTATCATTTCAGACCGCGGCACTCAGTTCACATCTCAGTTCTGGAGGGCTATTAAGCGAGATTTGGGTACAGAGGTTCATCTTAGTACCGCTTTCCACCCTCAGACAGATGGCCAGTCCGAGAGGACCATTCAGATTTTGGAGGACATGCTTCGAGCCTGTGTTCTTGACTTTGGAGGTTGTTGGGATCAGGTTTTTCCCTTGGCGGAGTTTGCTTATAGTAACAGCTTCCATTCGAGTATCGGCATGGCACCTTTTGAGGCTTTGTATGGCAGGCGTTGCAGATCACCGGTAGGTTGGTTTGATGGTTTTAGTGCCGAGCCACAGAGCACAGATTTGCTTCGAGATTCCTTAGACCGAGTCCGAGTGATTCAGGATAGACTTCGGGCAGCTAAGAGCAGGCAGAAGAGTTATGCTGATCGTAGGCTTCTTGCCTTGGAGTTTAGTGTTGGTGACTTGGTGTTTCTCCGTGTATTCCGCCCATCGACGGGCGTGATGAATTTGGTAGGCGCGGGCAAGCTTAGCCCCAGGTACATTGGGCCGTTTGAGATTCTGCAGAAGGTTGGTAGCGTTGCCTATCAGTTAGCCTTACCTCCGATGTTTTCAGCTATACATCCTGTATTTCATGTTTCGATATTGCGTCGGTATGTCCCAGATGAGTCCCATGTGTTGCAGTGGGATTCAGTTCAGTTGGATGACGGTTTAGCCTTTGTTGAGGAGCCGACAGCTATTTTGGCCAGAGATGTCAGGAGATTGAGGTCTCGAGAGATCCCGGTTGTTAAGGTTCAGTGGAGGCACCGTCCAGTTGAGGAGGCTACCTGGGAGACTGAGAGAGATATGCAAGATCAGTATCCGCAGCTATTTTAGCCTTCAGGTACCCCCTTGACCTTGACTTTCGAGGACGAAAGTCCTTTTTAGTAGTGGATGATGTAATGACCCTTCCGGTTATTTCCACGAATACCTTTTCCTTGTGCTGTTAGAGCGTGTTTGTAGGGCCCCAAGTCACTTAAGGCTCGTCAGGACCGGTATTTCGGTGTTGGGCCCATTTGTTTGGTCGCATTATAAGTTTTGAAGCCAAACAAGTCGGCAAAAGTTATCGTAAGTTCTTTAATGAATTTTCTGAACTTTGGGTCAAATGTCTCAGGGCTTTTCTCCCAATATATAAAAAGTTAGAAGTCCCCCAAAATACCAAATTGAAGGTCTACGAGTCTAGTTTCCTACACACAAAACCTCACGTCCAACTGATCTCGGAGTAAAAAGTTATGACTGTTTTACCGCGGACTGTCTGGCAGAAAAAGGGTTGCGAACCGGGTCGCGAACCGGGTCGGGTTAAACTCGATTTAAGCCTCAACTTCACGTTTTAAAACGCCTTTTAAGTTCCGAAACAGTGATAAAACATAAGGGAGGATCCCGAGAGAATTCTTGAGTATCAAAATCGTGCGTTGGTGAATTACGAGCCTAAGCTTAAGAATTTTATTAGCATCGTGCGTGTATTTAAAAATATTTTATTTAAAAGTTGAATTTGGTAAAAATTATATTATTATTACCTTTTCAAAATATTTTAAAGGTTTATGAAAAATATTTTGTTACGATATAATTGTATATGTATTTATTTTATAAAGTTTTTATTCATTGTAATATTTTAACGGAGATAGTAAATTTAATTATGTTGAAAATTATTATTATAATATAGTAGGTTTTGTTTGAAATAATTTTCTATGAATTATGGTATATTTAAAATATTATATTTATTATACTACGAACTTATGCAATACCCGAATATATACGTATTGGGGAATGAATAGATTGGTGCCACCTCTACCTCCATGTGGAAGTGGAGGGAGTGGACACCATGACCATACCTAAGTGGTGGCATCATTGGAACTTGCAGCATTAGCATGGATAGCTTTAGCAAGCATTCATATCCTTTTGCTGCACATATCCATATGGCTTATAGGTATTAGGCAGAGGTGCATATCTGCACGTTGATTGAAAAGGGAAGTCAATTATCTACGTCAAATTATTCAAAAGCCCGAATTCGAGTTTAATTTTATTTTGGAGGTTCTCGGAGTGGTTCCGGCTCGAAAACCATCGTTCTAGCAGCTTGTCATCGGACGACAGGTAGGTTACGATTTGTTTTCCCTAGACTCCGCATATATAGAATAAAATTGTATTAATGGGCATCCTTGGGTTGATTTATTAGGTTGGTACCACAGACCTCGACCGCTTTATTCACGTCCGCCTACTTTTGTTTCTCCGTTGCTTGTAGTATTTGCCGATATATTTAATTTACCCTTGTGGTACTGTGAGGCCTTGTTGACTCTGGAACATAGAAGGTGGGATTTTGGGAATGTCCGCGAATCCCGGGCATAGAAATATCCTTCTAGGCTGGTTATGCTTGCTGAGTAGCTGTGGGCCTGTGCAGGGTCGATAGGTTGATTGTGAGCTGATGGGCAGCTATTGTGTGTGATCATACTATTTCCATGCATATAAAGAGGTTTTATCCATGTTTTACTATGGTTTTGGCTTCGGGCCTACTGGCACTATTTCCTAAACCTTGCAAAGCCCGAGGGGCATGTTTTTGATGGAAATAATTTGGAAATGGTTTGATTTAACTTGTGTATATTCTTGGGCAAGAAAGTAAAATTATGTTTAAAATCATTAGTTTTACGATTATCGCTAGACTCGGCAGGGCCGGGGTGCTAGTTAAGTTTTCTTGTTACTTGAGATGATTTTTAGCCTCGGTCGGACCGAGCACCTGAGATGACTTTTTACTGTTTAGACCCGATTACGCCCGGGCACCCTTGGAGGGGTTTTTGAGATATTTTCCTACTACTTTAGTCCTGGACAGGGTCTGGGCATTGCATATTCGAGACTGGGTCTCTATTTTGATACCGGACTTGCTTCCGAACGACATGTGTTGATACTGAGTTTTAGTATGGGGTCTGGGACCTCCATGGACCTTGCCATCCGGGCCAATGGCTACGGGCTGCATGTGCCGGAGGAGGGGTATACGGTGGAGTAGAGGTATACGGGCAGTGTCCTTCCATGGAACCTACCTGCTGGGCCGGATCGGCGCCGGAGGAGGTACATACAGAGATACCATTTACTGAGATCTTCTTGCATCATATCATTCATTGTTTGAGGCTCCACCCTTGTTTGTTGTTTGTTGATTGTGCGCTCCGGTAGTATGGGATGCCGGAGGGTTTGTTTTCACTTGTTTGTGTTCCTCGGTTGTATGGGCGGCCGAGGGACTGTAGGTAGACTTTTGCTATTTACTTACAGAATTGTTCTCTATTATAGATAAGTATGAGATTGGTATGATTAGTTGAGTTTGATCCATGTCTCTGAGCATGCCTATTATTACTCTTTCTCTCTTCTTCCTACTCTTGATGTTACCAGTATACCGTCCATTTCGTAAACTTATTTTGTATACACTGTTATTGCAAGGACCCCAGGTGCGTTATTTCTTACTTTCACCTGTGCCTATGGTGTGTATATTCTGCTTACTAGCCTCACGTGTGGTTCTGTTGATTTCCCTCTGGGCTAGTTCCTGTGTACCTTTCGTTGATTTCTGTGACTGCTTGCTTCTATTTTGTCTATTACTACGCTTTTATCTTATATGTGCCCAGTCGGCCTATGATACCTACTGGGTACCTTATGCTTCGCATTTGGTGCTCACCCCTACCCCATGCATCTTTGGGTACAAATCCTAGTGTGGGCCATCGCCGTTAGATCGCTGTGATTCGTGCCTGGAGATCTGTTGGGGACTACTTCAGACTGAGGGTGAGCTCTTGGCGATCAGAGCTTAGCTTTTGTTTATCTTTTGCTTCATGTACTCTATTACCATTCAGAGACATCTGTATATATAGTTTTGGTTTATTTGCACTCCATGTATGTAGTTTGGCACTATACTATGATACCAGGTCTTGGGGTTTGGTTTAGTTTCCGCATATGTATATATTTATAGTCCTTTTATCTGTTCTCTTCATCTTGTTCTCTTATTTGTTAGATAGTAGCCCATTACTAACTGTTCTGGGCTACAAGGATTGGTTCACCTACCGAGGGTTGTAGGTGCCATCATGACCGAGAAATTGGGTCGTGACACAACCCCATAGTTAAATACAACTACCCAGCCTCTCATGGACCAATATGCAACAATCACAGTTTCAAATAATCAACCCGATCCACTCATGAAACCATCTACAATATCCAATCAACAAAATAGATAAACCCATACTAGGCGTGGTACCTGAGCCAACCATTATAGAAACTGTACCAGGTATGGTACCCAAGCCAACCATTATAGAACCTATACCAGGCGTGGTACCCGAGCCAACCGATAAGTATCCCATACCAGGCATGGTTCCCGAGCCAACTGAATGTCATACAAGTCTAACAATCAATAAAGTAAATAAATAATATCACACTTGTAAAACCAACAAGAAACAAAACCAAGTTCATTTCACATGATTGAAACCTGGACACTTAGACATTCATAATTTCATCCCCTAAGCGTACAAGGCACATACATTACGAAGCTAAATTTACATGTATATACATTGCATTTGGAAAACAATAACCATCACCTACCTCGAATAGCTTGAAAACTCTGCTGGGCCGGAGCCTTCCCATTTTCCGAAGCTTTTGTTTGTTCTTGGTCTAACAATGATTACAAAACATACCAAAACTAGTCCAATGGCCTAAAATTACCCGGATTATACTCAAATCCTAATCCCCAGGCCAATCCATGATCATTTCACCCATCCCAGGGTTTTTCCACCATTAATTAACCTAAAAACTACCATTTAACAGTTACATTAAGCAAATAACGGTGACTTAATCATGCATAAGTGATAATAATCATAACCCTAGAATTCTACACCTAGAATCCCCCTTTTCCACTAGATTCTATCATTCTAGGTCAATACAAACCTTCCCCCAAGCCTGAGATTATAGTTTCTAAGGTTCAGAAATCAAAATACTGAAGTGGGGAGCGAAAACCTTGCCTTTTTGACGAAGTTTGGTGGAAAATCAATGAAAATTGCCTCCTTTTCGCCTATGCCCTTCCCCAAAATGTTCTTAGAACAAATTTGAACATTTTTGGGGAAGTTTCTATATTTATAGTGACTTATTCTGCTATAGCCATTCGTACACCGCTATAGCAGCAACGCCGCAACGAACTTGACTGCTATGGCGGTGCTGACCAACTTTGACTTCCACTATAGAGAGAATTTCTTTGCTATAGCAGTCATCACAGTAGTGTGGTGACTATTGCGGTTAAAATGGGACAGAATCTCGAAAATTCTCTCAAATATGCCTATTTTACAAGACACTTCAAAACCCGACGTTCTGAGCTAACCCTTTCACGTCAACTTTGATATCGGGAGTTCCACTCACCCGAATTCATTTTTGAAAAGTCCCTCGGACTCCCTAATGTATTAGCTAACAAAAAAACTAGCTTGACATAAAACATCTTACCTAATCCTCACCCGAATTGTCCTAGACCATACCTCACTCAGAATCCTTCCAAGACTAGCCTAGCCTAAATTTTCCAACTACCAAATTTGAAAGTTTTCTAACCCGAGACTTTGCACGAATGGTTTATCTGTAACGATAGAATAGTTCATTACATGAACTTTCTCATAAGCCAAATTTTTTATCTAGTTCTACTTCTTCAGGCTGAATTTTTTTTGGCCATAATCATTAACATATCATCTAATCATTGACACATAAAAACAAAAAAATGAACAACAAAAATCTAGGAGGTAAAACAAGTCCTTATGACACCAAACCAATTCAAACCAATTCTCATACGGACCAACATACTTTTAAGCTTAGTTCATTTTTCTTATTGAATTTCACAACTCCCTTCATGAGGCCAAAGAAAATCTTTTCACCTTTCATGATCTCCATATCTTTAACTCCTTTATCTCCATAGGATTTTTATTTGCTTTTAAGTAGTTTAGATCTATTTTAGTATCAATTCAATTTTTTTTCAAAGCTCGTTGGGACTTTGGATCCCATAATTATGACTCACCAAGTTAAAATTACCAACTAGAGGAATGACACCAACATTCATATAAAGCCTTAAAGATAAAATTTGCATACAAAGTTAGTAACAAATATGAGATACAATCCCTGTCAAAAGCATCTAATCATGAACCACTCAATATGTTTTATTCATTCAGCTAGTGTGATATTGGATACTTATACTCTCTTATTCTCTTCTTTCACAAGAACACATCCAAGTGTCACAATCATAGTCCTATAGTGAAACACATACTCCATACTAACATACGGTAGTGTTAGACTACACCCAAATATTTCTACATAATATTCTCATGTAAAATAGCGTTAGAACATATTCTAATGCCTCTACATCTTAATCATATATATGATAGTAATGGAACACATCCTTACAACCCTACTTAACATTCTCATGTACGATAGTGCTGAAATACATCTAAATATTCCTACATAACACTCTCATGTATGGTGGTGTTGTGGTGGTAGAACACATGCATCCATATATCCCTACATACACTCACATATGGCAGTGCTAGAACACATCTATACACCCATACGTAAATATTTTATGCACTCTTACTCTCTTCAGACATGACAATACAAGCATCTTATGCCATTACACTATCTCTAAAGCATATCACCATAAGCTAGTATGATGTATAATTAATACAGCTTGAATCAAGTGCTCAATCTCACTAAGCCTATTAAGCAATACAACCACAAATTTCTGAATGAATGTGTAGACCAACCACAAAGTCTATAGTGATCTTGTTTTTTACTCTCTCTCAAAGATAACCATGTCTACAAAAGTTATTTTTGATTCTCCAACACTCGTATTTAATATATAATAGTTCAAACACTGTAGAACAACATTTGTAATACCTCATATCACTATCTATTAATGTTAAATTTCTTAGTTTAATTTCAATATCTATTGAGTCTCAATGAATCGTGTGGGTTGATATGTCTTGATATTGGTTAAGTCTCATAGCTTATGAGTAAATAAGTAATGGCAGTTATACTAAGTGGATCGTGTGAGATGAATGTTTGCTTATAAATGCCTTGCGAGTCAATTGTCTAAGCGAAAGATGTGTTGTGAATAGACTTGGTAGTTCCTGGAAGAACTTGGGGTAGTGGGTAATGCCTTACCACTAAGCCTAGACGAGTAAGCAAAGATACGTATGAATGGAAAAAGGAAAATTATGTGAACTAGAGAACACCTTTGGTGGGATTAAGTGTCGAGCCATTGGGGATACGTAAGAAGCACTTGAATATGAATAATAACATGGATTATCTGATTGTATGTTGAAGTGGAAGTCATATGTTCTAATGTTAATTTTTGTATATGATATGTGAACTAATCTCAGTCGATCGATTATACCTATCAGTACTTGTGATTGTACTGATGCTACTCTTGCTACACCTTACTTGGTGTAGATGCGTGATAGGTTAACTGAAGTTTGAGCTTGGATTTGAAGAATCTCCACCAACAACTTTCGTTCTCTACTCTTAAAATTGGAGTTGTGTCTTTTACATTGTTGTCATGTTTTCCTCTTAGTAACTCTTGTACAGGCTTAGATTAGATCTTCGGGAATTAGTAGTGTTTTGTATGATGGTATTTCACATGTATTAAACTTACAAGTGTTTTATCAAGAATTATGCAGTTATTTATTTATTAATACTTGTGAAAATGATTTTAAAAGACTTTTGAACATTCAGGGGTGGATGGTTCAGGGTTCTCCTACCTCAGTAGTCTGGAGTAGGTGTCTGTATAGCCCCATCATAACTAGGGTCGTAACAGTTGGTATCAGAGCATAGGTTATCGATCTCTTATGTACAAGATCAATGTCAAAATAGAGTCCTATGGATTGGTGTATTGACGTCCACATCAAATCCTTAGGAAGCTATAGTAGGATTTAGGTGTGGTTTTACTTCCTTCTTTTCTATTGTGCTGTCCTGATCTGTTACCTCTTGTTTGATTCTAATTGGTATCCACCTGATTCCAATTGGTATCTTGACGTAATTAATCCATGGTGTGATGGAACTAATTAGTATCTAGTTGATTTCAATTGGTATATCACCTCAAGGATTTTTTATAATATGTTAATCATGTGATTATGTGTTATTAATGATGTGTTCAATTTTTGATAATATGGGATCATGATTTTGTTGTTATGTGCCTAAGTAAAAGCGGAATGGTTAAATTTTTAAGGTAATAACAGATTCGTTATAGGATGGGAGTTATGGGAAATCATGGATTAATCATGTTGTTACGAACTCGTGCGTGAAAGTAAGCAAGGAATGTTCTTGTACCAAATTTGTTGAAAATTTTCCAACTGTAGCAGTGTTTTGCCCGAGCCTTCATCGTGACGAGATGTTCCTCATCATAGCGGTCCATCACGATAAAGAAAGGGCTCACTGTGATGAAGTTTTTTGTAGCGACGAGCAAAGTCCCATCGCGATAAAGCGACATTCATCGCAATGAAATAGCGCAAAACAAAATCCTGGTCTCTTGTCCCCTGTTTTGGTACTTCACTCATGCAAAGCAATTTTCAAGAAATCTCAGGCAAACAAATCTATGTCATAAAAGTTTCAGCCTACAAACAAGGCCATTGTTCAACAAATGCCACTAACGACACTGTAAATCCAAAATGATAGAAATAAAAGAAATTATCCAAAAGTGTGAAAAGATAAAAAAATTATCTGACAAGAGCCCTATATAGGAAAATAAAAGCAGAAATAAGAGGGGATATGGGGAGTGGGAAGTTCTCTAGCTGCTCCATTAACTCTCGATGCTTGAGCTACTGGACACTCCCTCGATAGACCTATTGAGAAAGGAAAACTCCTGAACATCCTCCCAAGTCACTTTGGGAATCTTCTTGCCTAGAAGGGAACCTTTGGCAAGGGCCTTGATCCCTTTCCACATGCACACTATCAACTTGTTTCGAGAGTGCCCTATTTTCTTCTCTATATCTAGCTCCTCCTAAAGCTCTATTTGGGCATGTACTAGGGACTCAAAGAAGGAAAGGGGAACAAAGGTACATGCTGCATCAGATGACCTAGCAGTTGAAGGAGGCACTGTCTCTAATAAGAACGATGATAAGCCCTCCATCATAGCCTTTATGGCTGCCATATCTACTCCAAATGACTCTAAGGTAACCTTGCCTGGCACCGAACTAGTCCCCGCTCCATCATCGCCCTAGCCACTACTGCTTTCTCTGTCTAACCTTATCTTCCTCTTCTTCGAGCTGCGACTAGAAGAACCCTTCACCTTTATAAGGTCAAAGGGCTTATCAATGAGGGAAATGAGGTTGGTAGGCTCCACAGACATATTTTCTTGCTTGCACAAAGTAGAGATAAGTGAAGGAAAAGGAAGGTCCCTAGTATGCAATATCATGAAATATCTCTACTCTTCTATAATCCATGCCCCTGCATTCATCGACATGCCCTCTACCAGGAAAATAACCATCTGGGCTCGAGAAAAGGTCAAGTACAAGGTGTTACTAGAAGGACAAACCCTTCTAGCCACTAACTATTACCACCTCCATGTTTCTAAAGTAAAGTAAAGGTTGTTGATCCCCGTCGTTTGCATGGCCCAAGGGACCAAATCTTTTACTCCTCCTCCACCAGTGCCCTCACCATCCACTGCCTATTGGTGAAAGCCCTTCATGCCCGATATTCTATCTCATCATGATTTGGCACCCAGGAGACACATTGGTTTCCGCAGCAGATATCCCAATATTCTCACCCCGAGTGTAGACTATAGGATTTAGAACCTCCCAGTTAACCATAAGAATGTAAGCACAAAACTCCCAAACCCAATGTTCATTCGCTTCATCTGGAACTGACACAAAAGAAAACCACCCTATATCCACTATCCGGTTGTAGAACTCCAGTGCCCTCTCCTCAATCTCCAGTCTTCCAGGCTTATTTCCCAGATCAAACCCGTGGAAACTCCTCTCCCAGATAAACCCTCTAGTGCTCTACTTATAGTATCGCTCTAAACTCGATGCATTGGTAAATTGATCATACCCTACTTCCTCTCCTTTAGACATATCCATATCTACAAGAGGAAGTTAATGGGTTAGTTAATATGTTGTCAATTGCATAGCAATTAATCATTAAGAGGACTAAGAGATCATAAAAGAGCGTGTTATAAAAATTTTCTAGCCTAAAAATAGCTACTGGTTTGAGACCTTCATCGTGATGAATGACACCTTGTAATGATGAGTCATTGAAATGAGACCCATATTCTTTTATGGTCCATCATGATGAAATGGCCCTCAGCTCAATGAGGTCATCGTCCCCAGCCAACCCTTTTTTAAAAATTGTGATTTTCAAGGAATATGTTTTGTTTTATCAAATTTCCCCCTCAGATCGGACATATCCCACAAACATACTACCATATACATAATTTTTATGGTGATTTAAACATTGATAAAGCAAGTCCAAGCATTTGAATCCAATTCAAAAAATTCTCCTACCATTACCATTCAATTTGTAGTCTAAGACTCCATGAACTTCGTGAGAATGACATGAGGGATAGTGTAAATGTGTTAACAATATAAATCTAGTAAGCATGCTACATGAATCAACTTATAAGATCAAGAATGTAATGACCCTTCCGGTCATTTACACGTTTTCACCTTTCTTGTACCATTAGAGCTTACTTGTAGTTTCCCAAGTCATTTATGGCTTGTCAGGACTGGTAGTTCGGTGCCCGGGCCATTTGTTTGGTCTTTATGGCCGTTCCTTATTTTAGAGCTTCAACTTTGGAAATCGTTGACTTTCGACAATATTCTTGGTAATATCAAAGAATTAAACCAAGGTTCTAGGTCAAAGGAATTCCTTACTCGAAAGTTCGAGTTAAAGAAATGTCTCGTGTAACACCTCGCCCGTTTGGAAGGTTTATAGTAACCCGTGCCTTTGGGGTAAGACTAATAGTGTCTAATATACTAAGACTAATAGTGCCTTAACACTAAGCCTATACTAGTAAGCAAAGATAGGTTTGAATGAAAAAAGGAAGATTATGTGAACTAGAGAACACCTTTGGTGGGATTAAGCGCGCTAGAATGGGCCAGGTGGGATGGGGGAGCGGTCTTCCCGGTCCTCTCGTACTAGGGAAAGGTCCTCTTCTCTTCCTTTCGGTCTGCAAGCATCCCATCTTTTTCTTACTTGAATGAAGAAAGACAGAACCTCTCTTTTTGGCCACAGCCAGCAGTTCGCTTTCTGCCTCCAACTCGAGATTTTGATTCATAGAACAGGAGTGATCCCTCTCTTATTTTCCCTTTTTTTAAGATATTAAAGTTTCGATCGGTTAATAACATGGTAAGTGCCCCTGCCATTACCGGAAGACTAGTTATAGTTTTGAGCGGGTGAACCCATGTTCTATCTCCTAGTCACCTAAGCGGCTCAGGCCGTTGGGGATACATAAAAAGCACTTGAATATGAGTAATAGCATAGATTATCTGGTTGTATGTTGAAGTGGAAGTCATCTGTTCTAATGTTAATTTCTGTATATGATTTTATGTGAACTAATCTCAGTCGACCGATGATACCTACCAGTACTTGAGGTTGTACTGATGCTACTCTTGATACACCTTTCTTGGTGTAGATGTGTGACAGGTTGACTGAAGTTTAATCTTGGATTTGAAGAGTCTCTACCAGAAAATTTTGTTCTCTACTCTTTAGACGAGAGTTATGTCTTTTACATTGTTGTCATGTTTTCCTATTAGTAGCTCTTGTACAGGCTTAGACTAGATCTTTGGGAATTAGAAGTGTTTTGTATAGATGGCATTTCACATGTATTAAACTTACACGTGTTATATCAAGAATTATGTAGTTATTTATTTATCAATATATGTGAAAACCATTTTAAATGACTTTTGCATATTCAGGGGTGGATGCTTTAGGGTTCTCTTACCTAAGTAGTCTAGAGTAGGTGCTGCACGGCCCCACCATGACCGAGGTCATGATAGAATTGGAGTTATGACTCATTTTATTACATGCTATGTAGTAGAACTGTATAACTTATGATTAGTCTTTGGACATGGTTGAATTATATGTATTCTGTTATGCTTGTATGAATAGGCTAGAGATAGGTGAGCTAAAATGGATTATTGTGATCATGCCTTGGGCACTGTGTATATTGGTTAGGGGTAGGTATGAGAGCCTGGATATATATCTATTGATGTTGATACAGTTGTTATAGATTGGATACCACACTAGTATGGTTGATAGACACCTAGGGGATCCTGTAGGTCATGGCTAGTGGATAGAAATAAGACCCATAGCATGTGTGTACTTTATATTACATTATTATATTGACTTCCATACTGAACTAGTTGTGAACTGATGTAGGACTAGAGGTACAGGTGATATGAGTAAAAGTTAGTGGAAATAGTGGTGTGTGAGGTGACTTGTTGAAAGTGATTGTTCCTTTCCCTTTATAGTGATATTTCAGTGACTTATGAAGTGGAGATTGTTGTTGTTGAATTGACTTGAAAATATTATCTGTTAACTGATTATACGCTAAGTGTTGAAGTTCCTCTTATTTGTTATATGCTTTTGCTACATTCATGTCTTAGTTTGATTCAACCGATGTTACTTACAAGTACATAGTGTTTTTTATTGATACTACCCTGTGCTTTTCTTTTGTTGAGTGCAGACCGTGTTCTAGAGGTTGAGATGTGACCTCGGCTAGAGTAAGAGTTGACTGCAGATCTAAAGGGTGAGCACTACTTCTCAGGCTTCCATGGATCATCCACGAGTTGTTGTCCTTCTTTCGGATAATGGGACTCCAATTTCTTATTGTTTTTAGTACTTACTGGATATATTTGATGATATTTGGTTTTGAGTTCTGTACCATGACTTTCAGTTCTTGGGAATATGTTAGTTAACAATTTTCGCGTATTCTTTTTTATTTATATTAGTATTGACTTCTTTATGCCTTAAGTAAATGATTAGACTATCTATCTCTTCTAAAATTTTGATAAGTGTAAGACTAAGGTTTAGGTTGGTTGGTTATCCTTTTGGAGGGTTAGTGTGGATGCCACTGATAACGTCCAAAATCACTCTCTGATTAAAGAGGTGGCTATGGTCATTGCAAAACAAGTTACCCAACAAGAGTTGGGGTTGATTTCCCACAAGGATTGGATTCAAGATTCATAAATTAATTCACTCAAGCAAGCGCATTGTATAAACAAGAAAGGTAAATGGGGAAATTGATTCGAACATGTAATCACAAATTGTAAGCAATAAGAATGAGGTAACAAGATAGTTATTATCAAAGTTTGAGGGACTAGGGGTGTGCTTCCGATGGGTTCATACATTAGAATTGGGATTAATCACTAGACTTATGTTTGATTATAGTGCGGGTAGCCTTGGTTAAAACTATGCTTAATCTTTTTTCAACCAATCAAACATATAAACCTTGGGTTCTTTCAAACCCTAAGGTTTTATCAATAAACTAACCAGTTAGCTTAAGTGGGTTAAACTATTTCTAGCCTCAACTCTTAGATGAGAAATACCTAAGTTAAGCTATTTCTAGCCTCAACTTTTGGTAAGGAATTCCCAAATCCTCACTATGAATTCTTACCCAATTATAGAATTTCTTTCTCAAGCAAGAGCATAATTAGAAAGCTAAATCAATGTTTGCAATCATTAAATATTTAATTAAAACTTGAAGGATTCATTAGATCCACATATTATAATCAATTATAAGCATAAATAATTAATATTCAATTCTAATTTCAAACACCCATCATTGCAAACACCCCTAGAAAGGAAATTAGCTACTCATAATAAAGAAAAAAGAAAATATACCAATTTGGTAATCTTCAATTCCATTTATATTCAGAAAACTAAATTCAATTCTAAGCTTTTAATGGTTAACAATGGAGTTTTCACTATATTCAATAAAGAAGAAGCTAAAAATTGCAGTTTACAAAGTGTACTCAATAATCTCTACCAAATTGGGAAAAACTGAAAGTATATTTCCTCGCATAGATCCCAAAATCAGCCTTGGAAGCTTCCCAATATCGCAACTAATATTTGGATGATTTCGCCCTTCGGGTGACTTGCGTCTCAATCTGTGCGGGAACCTAAGGTTGCATGTGAAGACTTTCCACACGCAGGTGCCAATTCATTTAGACAGTGTGTGAGACAACACTTGCGGCTCCATATGCATTGGCACCTGCAGTCGCATTTGATGACTTGCGACACGTATGTGTTTAATCTTCTAGGCAGATTTCCATCTTTTTCCCACATTGGCACCTGTGGAACGCAGGTGCCATATTGTGGCACGCATATCCCAATGCATGTGTTTTGACAGATTGCTTCTCTCCTGATATTCTCTTGACTTAGCTTCCTTTTATAGATCATTTAGGTTCAAATCCTATTTTATCTTCATTTCACATGAATGCATGGATATAAGAGAATAGAAGCATAAAATCCTTCTAAAGAACATCAAATCAAGGCAATAATTCATGCTTAAGAGCTAAATAAGTTGGTAAATTATCAACTTATCCAACCCCCAAACTTGAACTGTTGCTTGTTCTCAAGCAAAGCACTCATAAGGCAAAGGATTGATTCAAACTTTCCAAGACACAAGGATTTCACATGGGACTAATATGACTCAAGAAAAAAGAAAACAATAACCAAAAGACTCAAAACAAAGGCACTAAACTCATTTGGTACCACTAAAAGCACAAGCCAAGAGCAATTACTTCAAAAATTCTTTTCAAGAGACTTCTTTTATTCAAAATCTGGGGAACTTTTCATTTAAAACAAGATCATCAAGTATATAAATTCATTGACATCAACGTTCAAGGTTTTCTTCAAGGCTCACTACATAACTTTTTGCATTCATTCCTCTCAATTGATGTCAAGACTTCACCATTTACTCCAAGGATGCAATGATACTCACTGCAAGAGAGAATCCCACTAACAATCATGCAATTCACAATATAGGGATTATAAGAGAACAAAAAGACGCTCACTCTCTAAAAAAATTTCAAGTGCACACACATAAAACCATAGGCTTGCCCTTTATGTAATTCGCCACTAATGTAGAGTTGAAAAACTCAGAATCACTAAGGACTTGCGGGTAACTATGTAGGCTAGGGTTAAGGTAAGTATATCATTTTTCTCAAGTGATTAAACCTCCCTAATGCTATCATTAGGCAATTCAAGTACACCACTCATATCATTGATTCATCTTTATCTTGATTCTCCCTCACACAACCTAAGTCTTTTTCCAAAGCCATTCTTCCCAATGCCTTTGTTCTCAATCTTAAAAATTCACAAGGCAAGAGGTGGCACCACTCAATTATTTTCCTCTATTCTTTTATCTTTTGACAACTTCAAGCAATTCATAAGATCAGCATAGGGTGTTACCTCACATTAAAGCTCAATTCCTTATTCTACCATTAATGCACACACCCCCAAACTTAGGCTTTTGCTTACATCAACATTCCATTTTTTCTTTATATCCCCCCCAAACTTAGTCTTTTAGCATACACTTTCATTGCTAGCAATTAGGGAGAAATGGGTGGAAAAATAGAGGACTTGAGAAGGGTCAAGGTGTGTAACATGGGCGCCCAGAAAAAGGTTCAAGGACCAAAGGGGTTGACTAGGATCAATGTTAAGGGAAGGAACTTTTTGGTAAAGTGACTATTCAAAAAGGCCTAAGGTCATCTTCTAAGCTAAGCAACATCTAGGATTTTTCCTTGAATCACATTTGGAACAAGTTCTAGATAATATGCATACACAAGAACGAAGTAAACCTTACCACATAAGGCATCACAATATAAAGAGTCCATAATTATTCTCAAAATCAATTGGAACAAATGACTTTTGATAAGCTATTTTGAGTTTTTGCACAACTCATTTGTGAATCAAAAAACCAAATGAAGAATGTAAAAATCATGACAAGAGAATGCTTTTCAAATTCATTTTCCCCTCCTTTCTCTATTTCCAAATTCTTTTGCCAAGATTATTTTTGGTTGTCCCATTCGAGATAACTGCAAAATGAACACTAAAATTTGGTATTTTCCCTTAAGAAAGTCATCTCTTAATCTATCATAGGAAAATGTCATCCGGTTTGACATATAAATAAAGAAAGAAAAAATTTACTCTGTGGGAAGAATCATGGTATAAAGAAAACCCTTGGAGTTTATTCAAACTAACTAATATCTACAAAGGCAATATTTAAACTACGCGCTTATGGATTATTTAAGAACGAGGCCTGGTGAAGGCACTAAGCCAAATTGCAAAGCACGAGTAGTAAAATAATTGGTGTGTAAGACTAATTGTAATGACCCTTTTCATCATTACAGGTGAGCAAATCGTGCAAAAATGTGGGTTAGGTTTTCCCCAAAATTGGAAGTGAAAAATTTTAGGCTAGGCTAGTCTTGGATAAAATTAGAGTGAGGTATGGTATAGGATAATTCGGAAATAGATTGGGTAAATATAATAAAATTTAGCTTGACTTTATGTTAGCTAAGATGATAAGGAATCCATAGAACTTTTTGGAAGTGAATTCGGGTAAGTCAAACTCCCGATATCGAACTTAACATAAAAGGGTTAGTCCAAAATGTCATGGTTTGAGAGTGCATTACAAAAAAGGCAAATCTAGGAGCAATCCCAAGTTTCTAACTCACCACACCTATTATAACAGGTTGTAGGCTGCTATGGGGCTGCCACTATTGCTAAGAAATTCTTGGTATAGCAGTAGTTAAAGGTGGTCAATATCGTTATAGCTGGTGGATTCCGTTATAGCAATGCCGATGTAGCCGGATCAGGCTACTGTAGCGGAGTAAATAACTATTTATGTAGAAATTTCCCCAAAAATAATTTATTATTTCTAAACACATTTTGAGGAGGGCTTAGGTGATTTGGGGGGATTTTCACCTATTTCCACTAGAAATCTTCATAAAGGTAAGTTATTTATCCCTATTAACTAGTTTTTCAATTCCTTGACCTTAAAATCACTAATTTATGGGTCTTGGAGAGGGTTTAACTTGACCTAACTTAATTTTTGGTGCAAGGGGGGTAAATTGGGTATAAAATCTTTGGGTTTTAGTTAAAGGTTTATTATTTACTCTTGTATGAGTATAATTCACTAATGTAACCATGAAAATGATAGTTTTAAGGTGAATTTATGGTGGGAAAGCCCAAGAATAGGTGGAATGATCATGAAATTGGCCTTGAGGTTTGGGATTAGGCTGTAATCCTCGGTATTATAGGTCATTTGATTGATTATGTATTTATATTCCTATATTTAGACCACAACCAAGCCGAGGTTGCAAGAAAAGGGAAAGCTCAGGTTCAGTAGAGCATTTCACACTTGGATTGAGGAAGGTGATGGTTTAAATGTCGTTGAAATCCAGTTTGTGTTATGCGTGCATGATAACTATTCCTTAGTATAGCTTGTACAACGCATGTTCAAGGAAAAGTAAATAACTGTTTGATATCCTAAGTTTTAATCACATGCCATGAGTTTAAATGAAAGCTTGTTGGTTTTTACAAGTGTTGTTCCTGTTATCATTGTGGTTGTGATTGTATTGATATCTATCATTATTGTGAAATGTACCGGTATTTGGACATTTCCATGATATTGATTGATATAAGGTTGGAAAATACTTGATGTTTCCGATTTGGTACATGGACAAGAGCTCGTCCCCTGTAGGTCATGGCTAGTGGGAAACCATGAGACTCTTAGCATGAGTGTACATGTATTTGGTGAGTGTGATGGTTCCTTGAGTGAACCAGGGATTATCTGTTTTCTTGATTATATTAGTTCCTTGAGTGAATCGAGCTAAGTGTTGTCATTATTATGTTGGTTCCTTGAGTGAACCGGGATGCATGTTAATTGCCATAGTTGTTGTTTTAGGGATCCTTGAATTGTCCAGGTTATTTGCAAGATATGACATAATTTTGTATTGTCTATTACTTGTGTAGTTGGAGCATGATTTATATGATTGTTAAGTCATGGTTGTTGACTTGGAGTCTTGTTGGTGGTCATAGTTTGATTTGACTTGTTATCCTTGTTGACTCATATTGACTGAACTTCATGTTGTACTTGTTACAAGGTTAAACATTATGAACTTGGAGTAGAGTTGCATGATAGGGTTCATGGTTGTCTTGTTGTACTATGCTAAGGTTATGTGTTCATATTTCTCATTTTGGGTTGGCCGATGACCATGCCAGTACACCGTTGTTTCTTGTGTACTGATACTACACGTGCTCTTTTTTTGTTGAGTACGTTACATATTCTGGCGACTGTTTTGAGACCTCAACTGTGATTCAGACAATATTCAAACTTAAGGGTGAGCTGCATCTTCCGAGCTGCCTTGAGTTCTTCACTTGTTTTCTAGTCCATTGTTTCGGACTTAGATATTACTTTAGTTTTAGGGTTGCATCCCTTTTTTTTGAAAATTATTAGAGTTTTGGTATGATAACTTTTAGGTTCTAGGGATGGTTTATTTCTGCATACTTATTCTTACTCTTCATTTAAGATATTGATTATTGGTGTTATTAATGAGATTGATTTGGTTGCATATTTTCGGCTAAGTTTTGGATTGTTTGTAAGGTTAGTTGGTTCTTCCTTTGGGAGGTTTAGTGTTGGTACCACTCACGGCGGGTTTAAATCGTGACACTAACCTGGAAACATGGCATAACTCACAACCAAAATAAAAGATCAATCCCGGCAAGGTCACAAAATAAAGCATAAGAAATAAAGGCCCGATGAGGGCAATAAATAAGATCATCCAAAACATGAATCAAAAATAATACAGCCACTCCCAACTTAAACAAAGCATTGTCCCCAATGTACAAAAATAACATAAACGGAATGGATATAAGGACTCCATGAAATTACTTAGGCTCTTCAGACTGGCCCCTTGATAGAGTTTTGGGAGGCTGCGTCTCACTCACATAATTTGCGGATGCCTTTAGCATGCATGTACAAAGAATTATGTAACAATGATCTATTCCCTGCCTGCACTCTAGATGCAAGTCATGGGTTTTCACATGAGATCACATATGGGGTGCAGGTCTACCTTGGAAATAGCCAAAACTGCTAGTGATCTGTTCCCCCACCTGCGTTTGGCTTACGGGTTGTGAAATGGGATATGCACTTCTCAGATGCCAATGCAAATGGGCTCTAATTTTCATAAAAAATAGTAGTTGACTAGTTTCCACACACACCTTGGCCTGCATGTCATGGAGCCTCTCCAATGGGTCACATACGATCGCACATATGGTCCCGACATGTAACTAATTTATCCAGGTTCTGGAGAAGAGTGTTATTTCACTTGGGTGCTATAGGTTGCCACCTTCATGCCACAGGTGAAATGCAGCTGCTCCTTGGGGATATTAACATTCCATTTGATACACCAAGCATGACTCTACCTAACAAATAACAAAAACAATAGCAAGTGAAGAAAGAAAATGTAAAAAAACAAGATGAACACTTGGGTTGCATCCCAAGAAGTGCTTGGTTTAACATCACGGCTTGACAGGGACACCTCATAACTATGGGTCATTGAGGTAAGTCACCCTTATGAAGGTGATTTCTTCTGGGACACCCAAGTATTGCTTTATCTTCTGGCCATTCACTTTATATTTAGACCCATTTTCTGCTTCATTTGGTACCACTCACAGCGGGTTTAAATTGTTACACTAACCTGGAAACATGGCATAACTCACAACCAAAATAAAAGATCAATCCCGGCAAGGTCACAAAATAAAGCATAAGAAATAAAGGCCCGATGAGGGCAATAAATAAGATCATCCAAAATATGAATCCAAAATAATACACCCACTCCCAACTTAAACAAAGCATTATCCCCAATGCACAAGAATAACATAAACGGAATGGATATAAGGACTCCATGAAATTACTTAGGCTCTTCAGACTGGCCCCTTGATAGAGTTTTGGGAGGCTGCGTCTCGCTCACATCATTTGCAGATGCCCTTAGCATGCATGTACAAAGAATTATGCAACAATGATCTATTCCCCGCCTGCGCTCTAGATGCAAGTCGTGGGTTTTCACATGTGATCACATATAGGGTGCAGCTCTGCCTTGGAAATAGCCAAAACTGCTAGTGATCTGTTCCCCCACCTGCGTTTGGCTTACGTGTTGTGAAATAGGATATGCACTTCTCAGATGCCAATTTAAATGGGCTCTAATTTTCATCAAAAATAGTAGTTGACTGGTTGCCACACACACCTTGGCCTGTGTGTCATGGAGCCTCTCCAATGGGTCGCATACAATTGCACATATGGTCCCGACATGTAACGAATTTAACCAGGTTCTGGGGAAGAGTGTTATTTCACTTGGGTGCTACAGGTTGCCACAGGTGAAATGCAGCTTCTCTTTGGGGATCTTAACATTCCATTTGATACACCAAGCATGACTCTACCTAACAATTAACAAAAACAATAGCAAGTGAAGAAAGAAAATGCAAAAAACAAGATGAACACTTGGGTTGCATCCCAAGAAGCGCTTGGTTTAACATCACGGCTCGACAGGGACACCTCATAACTATGGGTCGTTGAGGTAAGTCACCCCTATGAAGGTGATTTCTTCTGGGACACCCAAGTATTGCTTTATCCTCTGGACATTCACTTTATATTTAGACCCATTTTCTGCTTCAAGTTTAATTGCCCCATTTGGAAAGGCTTGAGATACCTTAAAAGGACTAGACCACCTTGATTTAAACTTGCCTGGGAATAATCAAAGCCTAGAATTGCATAGAAGCACTCAATCCCTGGGAGAAAATTCCAGCTTCAATATCTGTTGATCATGAAAGTTCTTCATTCAAGCTTTGTAAAGAGATGCACTTTTGTAAGATCACATCCAAAACTCATCAATTTCATTGAGGTCTTCAACCCGAGCATGGGCAGCCTTTTCCCAATTAAGATTCAATCTTATCAATGCCCACATGGCTTTATGCTTAGCTTTACTGGTAAATGGAAATCTTTACCAAACACCATTTGATACAGAGACATGCCAATGGGGTGTTTTGAAAATAGTCCAATAAGCCCACAACGCATCATCCAACATCCTTGCCCAATCAGTTCTATTGGCATTCACCATTTTTTGTTAGTATGGACTTGATATCCCTATGTGATACTTTGACTTGGCCATTTGTTTGGGGATGATAAGGAGTGGAGACTTTGTGCTTCACACCATTCTTCTCAAGTAAAGCACTGAACAACCAATTACAAAAATGGGACCCCTATCACTAATGATGGCACGAGGGGTGCCAAATCTAGAGAAGATATTTTTCTTTAAAAATGCAATCACATTTTTCCCTTCATTGTTAGGTACCGCCACCGCTTCCATCCACTTAGACACATAGTCTACAACCACGAGAATGTAGGTATTTCCATAAGATCTTACAAAAGGTTCCATGAAGTCTATTCCCTCTACATCAAACAACTTGACCTCTAAGATAAGGGTTAAGGGGAGTTCATGGCATTGAGAGATGACCCCTTCACATTGGCAGTGATCACAATGCTTGAAAAGATCGTGTCCATCTTGGTGAATGGACGACCAGTGGAATCCACGTTGAATAACTTTTGAAGCTGTCTGCGTACTACCATAATAGCCTCCAATAGTCGAAGAGTGACATGCTTCTAAGATAGGTATCATTTCCACCTCCGGGACACATAGGTGAATCATACCATCTTTATAAATATGGAAGAGATAAAGTTTGTCCCAATAAAATTTTCGGACATCATGTAAAAATTTCTTCATTTGGTGGAAAGTCAAGCCTTTGGGCATAACATTGCTAGCCAAGAAATTGGAAAAATAAGCAAACCATGGGGTTAGATCATGAGATGCCAGCAAAATATGCTCATGGAGTAATGCATCATTTATCTCAAGATCCCCACTAGGTCTTCCTTCTACCTCCAATCAAGAATGATGGTCCATTACCTGATTTTCACCCCCCGATGATCCTTTACGTCAAAGTTGTATTCATGTAATAGAATAACCCATCAGATGAGCCTGGGGTTAGCATCTTTCTTGGACATTAGGTATCAGATTATAATATGATCCGTTTGTACCACCACCTTTGTTCCCAATAGATAACCCCTAAATTTCTCAAAAGCAAATACGATCGCAAGCAACTCTTGCTCCGTTACTGTGTAGTTCATTTGAGCATCATTCGATGTCTTGCTAGTGTAGTAGACTGGATTAAATATTTTTTTCTTTTTTTCCGTAACACAGCCCCTAAGGCAACACCACTAGCACATTAATTCAAACGGTTTCAACCAGTTGAGCGCTATAATGATAGGAGCGGAAGTGAGGTTCTCTTTCAAACTAAGGAATGCATTTATACAACTGTCATCAAAGTCAAACTTAGCATCCTTTTCCAACAACCTACATAGAGGATGATCCACTTTCGAGAAATCCTTGATGAATCTCCTGCCTGCATTACCCAAGAAGCTTCTCACCCCTTTTATAGTTTTTGGAGGGGGTAGCTTGGAGATGACTTCAATCTTTTCTTGATCCACCTTGATCCCTTTCTCTGATATCTTGTGACCCAGAACAATACCTTCCTTCACTATGAAGTGATATTTTTCCCAGTTTAGGAACAAATTTGATTCTTTACATTGCTTCAACACATAAGTCAAGTGTGACAAACAATCCTCAGACGAATATCCCACTACCAAAAAGTCATCCGTGAAAATTTCCATGGTGTCTTCTACCATTATGAGAAAATAGATATCATACATCATTGAATAGTGACTAGTGCGTTGCATAGTCCAAATGGCGTTCTCTTGAATGCAAAGGTTCCATAGGGACAAGTAAAAGTCATCTTATCTTGGTCTTCCGGGGCAATTGAGATCTGGTTGTACCCTGAATATCTGTTGAGATAACAATAACCTCGCCCAGCTAGTTGATCAAGCATTTCATCCATGAACAGGAGAGGGAAATGATCTTTCTCTGTCCATGCATTTAGCTTCCGATAATCTATGCATAACCTCTAACCCATTATCTGATAGAGGGCTATCAGTTCATCTTTCTCATTTGGAACTACAATGATCCCCTCTTTATTTGGTATACACTAGATCATACTAACCCTAGTGCTACCGGATATTGGGAACACAACCCCTGCATTCAACCATTTGATAATATCCTTTTTAACCACCTTTTGAATAGGTGGATTCAACCTTCTTTGGTGCTTGATATATGGTGTACAATACTCTTGAAGATTATGGGTTAGAGATGATCACTGGTAAGGTTTCATTTGCACCAAGATACGCATACCTCAAGTATGATGGCAAGGGTTTGAGTTCCAACATCGGAGGTTAAATGATTGAGGGTTTAGACAAGAGAGTTTGATGGTTTTTTAAATCAAGATAGAGTTTCTTTGGTTGATAAGAGTAGGAACCTAATCCTACCAAGGCATTATACACTTCTTAATAATCTTCAATGCCGTCGCTATCATGATTTAGCAAGACTGCTTCCAATGATTCTTCCAAAAGCCTTATTTCTGATTTGTGGTTGACACTTTCTTCAATGCTATCAATAATGGATACAAATTGTAAGCCATTTGGTTGATTTATCTATATACACACATCAAGAGTTACTTCTTCATCATTCATTGAAAACTTTAGCTCCCCATACTTAACATCAACTAAGGCACGCCTGGTGCTTAAGAATGGGCGCCGTAATTAGATTGGTATCTCAAAATCACCAGTGCAATCTAGTATTACAAAATCCATGGGGAAAATAAATTGGTTCACCTTCTTCAAAATATCACATGAGATCCCCACGGTATATCTAATCGATCTATCTGCCATGAGCAACTTCATCCCCATTGGTGTGTGGGAACTGAGTCCCAATTTCTTGAAAGTAGCAAGAGTCATAAGATTAATGCTTCAATCCTTATCACATACGACTTCTGCAAATTTATGCAAGCCAATTATACAGGGAATGGTGAAGACACTATGATTATCGTGATTAGACACAAAATGACTTATTATTATGGCACTACATTGATGAGACATGTCAACCACTTCACATTCCATAGGTCTCTTCTTTCTACAAAAATCTTTCATAAATCTTGCATAACTAGGCATTTAAGTAAGAGCATCCACCAATGGAACATTCTACATGGAGTTAAACTTTCTATAGTGAGCATCTCTTTCTTATTGTCACTTTTCGAAGCTACCCCCTAGACGCAACATGATGCTTAGTGTCACAAGTGACCCTAAGCTAACCCATGGCATGGCATATCTATACAATTTCAAGTTAAAAGCATATACTGTGCGGAAGCTGAAACAGACAGTTTAATATCTGAAGCGGGAAAAAGCCTAAGATTTCTGAATATATATAAATATAGGAAGAGCATAGTGATGACTGAAAACAACAATAACAACCCAAGCTAAATCTAGTCTATGTCTGAAAGCCTCTAACTGATGTGAGTTGCTGGGACATGCCCCCATCTAACTCTAATAAGTCTGAAACTGAAATGTAAAGACTGAAAAGTAAAGCATGTCTATCATACTCGAGCTAATGAGGACTCACCGCTGAAGCTGTTGAGTACGAATTGAAAGTTGAGCTAAGCGCGGTATGGATGCTGAGCGCCTAAACCGACATCATAAAATGATGTAGCACAAAAGTATGCATCAGTACTTTGAATGTACTGAGTATGCAAGATATGTACTGAGCTGAACAATGCAAGGGCTAAACATGGGAATATGTATACTAAAGCATAAACTGAGAAGTAAGATGAGATGCAATGACCAAATAAATATCATGAGTATATAGCATGATGAACTGAATAACTGAATATTTGGTCAATGCAACATGAGTCTGACTGTGGGAGATACTATTAACCGACATACCCCAAGATGAGCTAACTATGGGGATAACCTGTAACCCTAGATGGGCGCGTGGTCATACCTTGCCAAGGGTACAAACAAGTCTGAAGTGGATCCACTAACTGATGTCTACAAGGGATAGAGGTGTGCATCCCAACCTGACAACTGACCCCTTTTTACACCTATGGTGGCACCGTAGTTCTGGGATTGGGGGACTGCTACTAAAGGTCTTAGCCTAATCTGATAGCTAAGACTTCGTTGCGTCATCCACTTGGTACTAAGTTTACTCCTAAAAGAAATGTAAGCAATGAAATACAAGCTGAAACACTGGATAACTCAAATACTGACAATAATCTTAAAATGCACATATATATAGATATACTAAAACTGATGGCATTCTAATATTGAAACACGATCATCTGAATTGTCTTCCTAACAAGCATAATTTATGAATACTGAAATTTAGACATGCTAGGGTTTCTGAGTCCTGAACCTGTGACTATACTAACTCTCCAAGACACACGAAATCGACATCAACATAAGTAGTAAAATCTGGAATACAATGAATCCCTAAGATTTAGGAACCCTAGGTCAAAATAAATCCATAGAGAACTGAAGAAATGACTGAAATCTAGGGACCTAATGGGTGAAAGGAACCCACTAGTGAAGTCCCACATACCTAGAGAAGAAACTACAGAGAAATCCTTTGGATTTTTGGGGCTGAACTTGAAGAAGACCTCTGCCTGGTCTTGATAGAAAACAATTGCCTCTTTCTCTTCTTTTCTATCTAAGTCTAATGATTTTTAAGAGAATAGAGGTTTTAGGTAATTTTTGACTAATTAATTAGTCTTAGAGTGGTCAAAATGACGTAGCTTAGTCAATAAAAGAGGTAGGAAAATTCTGGATTGCCCCCAAGAAAATTTAAAAGAAAACTGCTGAAATTTGCGACTCAGGTTTCACGGATGGGTTCCACAACTCGTGGAATCTTCCACGACTCATGGAACCCTATCATGGTTCCTGGACCTTTTGTCTAGCTATGGATTTGAGTCCTACGACTTGTGTTCACGACCCGTGGAACTTCCCATGGTCCGTAGAACCCAATCATGGTTCTCATAGAAATGGCTGGCCTCAGGTCTGGTTCCACGACTAGGGTTCACGACCCGTGGAATCTTCCATGGTCCGTAGAAACCAATCGTGGTTCTTAGAAAATTCTTCAGGTCTATGATCACCTTCCACGGGTCCTGTCCATGAATCATGGAAAGTTTCACGGGTCGTGGATCCAACTCGTGATTTTAGCTGATAGTTGGAAAAGTTATTTTTCTTCTGGTTTTCTGAGCTAAGTCTGGGTTTGGAAGTTCTGGGGTGTTACAATATCTTCCTCTTGGGATCACTCGTCCTCGAATGAATACTAAACAAGCTAAGTTTTGAGCGAAAGAGTTGCAATCCCTACCAAAATGAGTACTAGAAACTAATATCTAGCCAAACTGAGTCCCATGAGTATGCAAATATGCTGAACTGCAAGAATAGCTGAGGGGACATGATACTGAGACTGAAGTACATGAGAGTAAACTTAGAAACTGGAGAGGAAATATTGCCTCAAGCTGAAACTGAATTGGAGGGAAAGAGGTGAGGGTACTTGGCCATCATGGCTGCTTCTGCTTCCCAAGTAGCTCCCTCTACGGACTGATTCCTTCACAAGACCTTTACTAATGCAACTTCCTTATTCCTCAACCTACGAACCTAACAGTCAAGAATCTCAACTGGAACCTCCTCATATGTGAGGCTATCCTTTACATCCATACTCTCCAAAGGTACTATCGATGCTAGATCACCCACACACTTCTTCAACAAGGAAATATGAAAGACTGGATGAACCGCTGCTAGTCCTGCTGGTAGCTCTAACTCGTAAGCCACATTACCAACCCTTTTCAAGACTCTGTAAGGACCTACATACCTGGGACTGAGATTTCCTTTCTTTCCAAATCTCATACCCCTTTTATGGGTGACACTTTTAGGAAGACCCAATAATCAATTTCAAACTCTAAGTCCCTTATCCTCACATCTGCATAAGACTTTTGACGACTCTGAGCTGTCTTTAGTCTATATCTGATGAGCTGAACTTTCTCCATAGCCTCAGAACCAAATCTGGCCCAATCAAGGATGCTTCACCTAGTTTAAACCAACCAACTGGAGACCTGCATCTACGCCTATAGAGTGCCTCATATGGGGCCATCTGAATACTGGAGTGGAAACTGTTATTATAGGCGAACTCTATGAGAGGTAGGTGATTATCCCAACTACCCTTGAAATCAATCATGCAAGCTCTCAACATGTCCTCTAGGTTTGAATGGTACGCTCTACCTGACCATCTGTATATGGGTGAAATGCTGTACTGAGATGATAGACAAGGGAACCCCATGCAACCTGACTATCTCGCTGATGTAGAGTTTGGCATAGTCCTCCACTGAATCTGTAGTCTAGACAATTAAAAAGTTATCTGACTTAGTGACTCTGTCCACTAACACCCAAATGGTGTCATACTATCTGTGAGTATGAGGTAAACCCGTAATAAAATCTATGTTGACCACTTCCCACTTCCAAGTAGGAATGCTAATCTCGTGAGTCACACCTACCAGTTTTTTTGATGTTCTACTTTAAAATGCTGACAGTTAGGACACTTAGCCACAAAATCTGCGATGTCCCTCTTCATGTCGTTCCACCAAGTGACTTTCCATAGATCACGGTACATCTTAGTGGCACTCGGATGAATGGAATATCTGGAATTATGGGCCTCTGTAAGGATCTACTGCCTCAACTCACCCACATTAGGTACACATAAACGTACCTGTTAATGAAGCACACCATCTCCCTCTTGGGAGAAAACCTCTACTCTCTGCTGAAGAACTGCACTTTTCAACTGAAGCAATATGGGATCACTATCCTGTTTCTGTTTAACTTCCCCTACCAATGAAGATTCTGACCCATTCTGGACTATCACACCACTATCTGTCGTGTCCATGAGGCAAACTCCTAAGTGAGTAAGCCTATGAACATCCCTGGCTAATTCTTTCCTCTCTTCCCCAATATGTGACACACTACCCATGAACAGTCTGCTGAGGGCATCAACCACTACATTGGCCTTACCCGGATGGTAGAGCACATTCATATCATAGTCTTTGAGGAACTCAAGTCATCTCCTCTGATGAAGATTCAACTCTTTCTGGGTGAACACATACTAGAGGGTCTTATGATCCGTGAGCACATCAACATGAACACCATACAAGTAGTGTCTACAAATCATTAGGGCAAACATAACAGCTGCAAGCTCAAGGTCATGAGTCAGGTAGTTCTTCCCATAGACCTTAAGCTGTCTGGAAGCATAAGCTATGACCTTACCCTGCTGCATCAAGATACAACCTAGGCCAACCCTGGATGCATTGCAACAAACCACATAACCATCTGAACCCTCTGGTAGAGTCAAGATAAGAGTTGTAGTCAACCTTGTGTTCAGTTCTAAGAAGCTTTTATCACACTCATCTGACCACTGAAACTTGACCTTTTTCTGCATCAACCTGGTCAATAGAGTAGATATGGATGTAAATCCTTCTAGAAACCTCTTGTAGTAACCTACCAAACCCAAGAAATTTCTGATATCAATCAGAGAGGTGGGTTTGGGCTAGTGCTTTACTGCCTCGATTTTCTGAGAATCCACTCTGATCCCTTGGCTAGATACCACATGACCAAGGAAAGCGACAGACTGTAACTAGAATTCACATTTGCTGAACTTAGCAAATAACTAGCGATCTTTGAGAGTTTGCAAAATAACTCTTAGATGAGTCGAATGCTCTTCCTCATTCCGAGAATAAATGAGGATATCATCAATAAAAATAATAACGAACAAGTCCAAATACTATTTTAACACCCTATTTATTAAGTCCATGAAAGCTGCAAGAGCATTGGTTAGTCCAAAAGACATGACTACAAATTCATAGTGACCATATCGAGTCCTGAAGGCTGTCTTTGGGATGTCACTATCTCTAACTCTGAGCTAATGATAGCAGATATGAGGTCTATCTTAGAAAATAACTAGTACCCTAAAGTTGGTCGAAGAAGTCATCAATCCTGGGGATGGGATATTTGTTCTTGATTGTGACTTTTTTCAACTGACGGTAGTCGATGCACATCCTGAGAGAAACATCTTTCTTACGCATGAACAATACTGGTGCACCCCATGGAGAGATGCTGGGTCTGATGAAGCTCTTGTCTAAAAGGTCTTTCAACTATTCTTTCAATTCCTTAAGCTCAGGTGGAGCCATTCTGTAATGAGGAATCAAAATAGGCTAGGTATCTGGAAGGAGATCTATTTCGAAGTCGATTTCCCTTTCGGAAGGAACTCCAGGAAGGTCTTCTGGAAACACTTTTGGGAACTCTTTCACCACTGGAACTAACTCAAGAGTTGGGGTATGAGAGTTTGAATCCTTAACCCGAACAAGATGGTAGATATACCCTTTGGAAATCATTTTTCTTACATTAAGGTAAGAGATGAATCGACCTACAGGCACTGAGCTACTACCCTTCCATTATAAGACTGGCTCATTTGGAAACTGAAACCGAATGACCCTAGTTCTACAATCGACTGAGCCATAACAGAAATGTAACCAGTCCATGCCTAGAATGATATCAAAATCAATCATTTCTAACTCTACAAGATCTGCTGAGGTGAATTTTTGGGAAACTGTGACAAGGTAATTTTTGTATACCCATCTAGCTATAACTGGGTCACCAACTGGAGTAGAGACTGAGAAGGGTTCTGGGATAATTTGTGGACTAACCCCAAGTTATACTTCTATAGATGGAGTTACAAAAGAAAGCATAGCCCTTGTATCTAACAGCGCATACACATCTAAATTGAAGACTTGTAACGTACCCGTGACCACATCGGGAGAATCCTTCTGGTCCTGTTGAGCCTGAAGAACATATAACATGTTCTGGCACTTACCACCACCTGTACCAGACGAGGCACCCTGCTGAGTGGGGTGACCTGCTGGAGCTGCTGTAGAGCTGGTCTGATTCTATGGGTGAACATCCTTACCCTTTTGAGAAGCTTCTGGACAATCTCTCATCATTTGGACTGGCTTACCACACCTAAAGCAATTCCCACTACCTGCCATGCACTCACTATGGTGGTTTCTACCACACTTCTTACACACTAGATAGGTGCACCCGCTAGTAACTGTACTTTGGGACTTAGAGCCAGATGTTCTATCCCATTGATCCTCCTTGAATTTAGGTATTGGGGCATTGACAGAAGATGGAGCCAGAGCCAAAGTCTTCTGATGAAAATAAGAGCGATTACCACCCTCTGACTTCTGCTGAGAGTAGTTGAAATCACCTATTCTAGCTCTCTTACTGTCTCCTTCCCTCTTTTTGATTTTTTCTTCCTCAATTTGGTGGGCATAAGTAACCAATATGGAGAAATCCATCTGCTTGATCAGCATAGCAATTTTACACTCTTTGACCACATCATCTGATACACCAGATATGAACTTGCTCATACGGGCCCTAGAGTCATCCACTATTGCTTGAGCATACTTGGATAGCTGTGTGAACTTGAGAGCATAATCCTTCACACTCATGTCATCCTGTCTCAGATTAATTAATTCCTGGACCTTGGCCTCCCTGAGCTCAAGTGGGAAAAACTGGTCCAAGAAAGCAGTCTTAAAAAGATTCCAACTTACCGGACCTGCATTAGTACCCTGAGACTCCTTCCACTGCTGGTACCAAGTGTAAGCAACTCCCTTAAACTAATAGGCAGCTAAATCTGCACTATCGACTGGAGTGACACCCATTATACCTGTTACCTTCTGTATGTCATCGAGGAACTTTCGTGAATCCTCTTCTGACTTAGACCCATGAAATTTTGGAAGGTTCATCCTAGTGAAGTCCCAGATTCTAGCTGCAGCAGTGTTAGTCTGAGGTATAGCTAGTGCTTCAGCCTGCTCATTGACCTGCACAGTCATGGCTTGAGCAAGCACTTGGAAAGTAGCCCTAAATTCAGCATACGTGACTTGCTCATTCAATGGGTTTGCTGGAGCTGCTAGTGCTGCTGGTGCTGGCTGATTTCTGGCGTTAGATCTTCTAGGAGGCATTTTCTAAAATGTGAAGAGCATGAGTTAGAAAGATATTGAATAGAGTTTACACTCTATAGCACAAGCTGGAAAAGAAAGAAGGGAAGTTTTCTTTCTAATGACGTCTCATAGCTCCTCCCTCATAAGTGTGGCATGCTTCACACCCATGAAGAAGACTCTACTTGATGCGACTTTTAGACACCCTAGGACACTTAAATCTGATGCTCTGATACCAAGTTTGTCATGCCTCGAGGCTACCCCCTAGACGCAACACAGTGCTTAGTGTCATAAGTGACCCCAAGCTAACCAATGGCATGGCATATCTATACAATTTCAAGTTAAAAGCATATACTGTGCGGAAGATGAAACAGATAGTTTAATATCTGAAGTGGGAAAAATCCCAATATGTCTGAATATATATAAATATAGGAAGAGTATAGTGATGACTGAAAATAACACTAACAACCCAAGATGAATCTAGTCTATGTCTGCAAGCCTCTAACCGATGTGAGTTGCTGGGACATACCCCCAGCTAACTCTAACAAGTTCAAAACTGAAATGTAAAGACTGAAAAGTAAATAATGTCTATCGTCCTGGAGCTATGAGGACTCACCACTGAAGCTGCTGAGTACGGACTGAAAGTCGAGCTAAGTGCGGTCTAGATGCTGAGCGCCTGAACCTACATCATTTTATGATGTAGCACAAAAGTATGCATCAGTACTTTGAATGTACTGAGCATACAGGATATGTGATGAGCTAAACAATACAAGGGCTAAACATGGGAATATGTATACTGAAGCATAAACTGAGAAGTAAGCTGAGATGTAATAATCAAATAAATATCATGAGTATATAGCATGTTGAGCTGAATATAAGGTCAATGCAACATGAGTTTGACTGTGGGAGATACTATTAACTGACATACCCCAAACTGAGCTAACTATAGGGCTAACTTATAACCCTGGATGGGATGGTGTTCATACCTTGCCAAGGGTACGAACAAGTCTGACGTGGATCGATTAACTAATGTCCACAAGGGACAGAGGTGTGCAACCTAACTTGATAGCTGACCCCTCTTTACACCTTCAGTGGCGCCATAATTCTGGGATTGGGGGACTGCTAATAAAGGTCTTAGCCTAATCTGATAGCTAAGCCTTCATCCCATCATCCGCTCAGTACTAAGTCTACTCCTAACAGAAATGTAAGCAATAAAATACAAGATGAAACACTGGATAGCTCAAATACTGACAATAATCTGAGAATGCACACACACACACATACATATATATATATATATATATATATATATATATATATATATATATATATATATTGAAACTAATGGCATTCTAATATTGAAGCATGATCATATGAATTATCTGCCTAACAAGCATAATTTATGAATACTGAAATTTAGACATGCTAGGGTTTCTGAGTCCTGAACCTGTGACTATACTAACTCTCCAAGAAACATGAAATAGACATTGACATAAGTAGTAAAATCTGGATTACAATGAATCCCTAAGATTTAAGAACCCTGGGTCTAAATAAATCCATGGAGAACTGAAGACCTGACTAAAATCTAGGGACCTAATGGGTGAAAGGAACCCACTAGTGAAGTCCAACATACCTGGATAAGAAACTATGAAGAAATCCTTTGGATTTTTGGGGCTGAACTTGAAGAAGCCCTTTGCCTGTTCTTGAGAGAAAACAGTCGCCTCTTTCTCTTTTTTCTTTCTTAATGATTTTTAGGAGAATAGAGGTTTTACGTAGTTTTTGACTAATTATTTAGGCTTAGAGTAGTCAAAATGATATAGCTTAGGCATTAAAAGAGGTAGGAAAATTCTGGAATGCCCCTTGGAAAAGTTAAGAGAAAACTGCTGAAATTCGCGACTCAGGTTTCACGGATGGGTTCCACGACTCGTTGAAACTTCCACCGCTCATGGAACCCTATCCTGGTTCCTGACCCTTTTTCTAGCTATGGGTCTGAGTCCCACAACTTGGGTTCACGACCCGTGGAACCTTCCACGGTCTGTAGAACCCAATTGTGGTTCTCAGAGAAATGGCTGGCTTCAGGTCTAGTTCCACGTCTTGGGTTCATGACCCGTGGAACCTTCCACGGTCCATAGAACCTAATCGTGGTTCTCAGAAAATTCTTCAGGTCTCTGATCACCTTCCATGGGTCCAGTCCATGACTCGTGGAAAGTTCCACCAGTTATGGATCCAACTCGTGATTCTGGCTGACAGTTGGAAAATTTATTTTTCTTCTGGTTTTCTGAGCTAAGTCTGGGCTTGGAAGTTCTGGGGTATTACACTTATGTTTTGAACATTATGGGAAAGGAGGATGGCGTTTAGGAAAAGGCTTGTAGACATTGGGGATCGTGTTCTCTTAGCCATTAGCATCTTTAACTATGTTGCCAAGAATCTTGCCACTCCTAGTGATAATTGTCCTACAAAATTGTCACCCTTAGGATTTGTTGGGGCTTCTTCAACAAGCTTATCATTAAATTTTGCATCCACTCCCAACTCAATTTGGGAAGCCATTCGATTCATTCTCTCTTCATGTTGCCTAATGGAGATGGAATGAGATTCCACATTTTTAGTGAGGGACAATAGATCATGTTTTAGTTCACGAACTCCCATGTTGGTTGATACCACTCTCTCCAATAACTTCTCAAGCATAATTTCAATTCTTGATTCTTTGGATTCCTCTCTCCCCTTGTTTCTCCGCACAGTTGCATGTACATAGTTCCAAACTTGGTTCCCATATTCATTTCTTTAAGAGCCTTAGCTTGCTCCTTGAGTACTACAGTGGGAACTCAAACCTTGGTTTGCAATAATGGAAACTCCTTCATCATTGAGGAAATAAACCTCATTATCAACTAGATCTTCTCCTTCATATATTTCAATGTCATTCACACTCCTTACCTTCGTTTCCATCACATGCTTAGTAAGCATCTCAAGGATCACCATGATAGTTGCCATCTTTTTTATATCTTTGTTCATCTTTTCTCTTCCAATCTTCAAGAATATTTGTGGAGGTGGCATCCAATGCCCCTTCGGCTCCCCACATATACCAAGCATGATTTGTTCAGGCCAACTTTTTAAGAAACACCTTAGCAAACTCAAATGTTTGATCCATCAAAGTTCCCCTGGCTAGGTTATTAATAACAATCATGTTAATAAAATCCAAGGAGCAGTAGAAATGTTGAAAAAGTATGTTATCCAGGAGACCATACGTCGAGCATTGTGCTACTTTCCTCTTGAACCTTACCCATGCCTCATGGAGAGGTTCACCATGTACTTGCTCAAAATTAATAACTCGCGTAATTGCAACATATGGCAAGGGGGAAATATTTATCAAGGAAGGCATTGAGAAACTCATCCCAAGATGATATTATGCTAGTGGAAAGCTCTTCAAGCCAAATTGTTTCTTCTCCCATGAAAGAGAATAGAAATAGCCGCAACCTTTTGGATTCTTGATTGATGTTAGCTATGGAAAATGTTTGGCACACATCCACGAAATTTCTTATATATTGATTAGCGTCCTCATGGCGGAGTCCTCCAAATAAGCCCTTTATTTGTAAAAGGTGGAGCATGGTGCTAATAATGTAGAAGGAAGCATTCCCTATCGTTGGAAGTAGGCGAATGTCGCCTCTCATATCACCTCACCCCCTATATCATCTTCTTCAATATAGTTCCTAACACTAGCATAAGTGCTATCTTGCTTCATGGTTAACCTATTCAAAACACCAAACACAATAAACAACGTAAAAGGAAAACAAAATGCAAAACTAATATGAATCAATAAATAAAATATGGCAATCAAAAATCAATCTCTGGCTATGGCACCATTTTTGATAATGTCCAAAATGACTCTATGATTAAGGAGGTGGCTACGGTCGTTCCAAATTAAGTTACCCAACAAGAGTCGAGGTCGATTTTCCATAGGGATTGGATTCAAGATTCACCAAGATTTGTAAATTAATTCACTCAAGCAAGCATATATATTGTATAAACAAGAAAAGTAAATGGGGGAATTGGTCTGAACAAGTTATCACAAATTGTAAGCAATAACAATGAGGTAACAAGATGGTTAATATCAAAGTTGGAAAGACTAGGGGAGTGCTTACAATGGGGTCATAACATTGGAATTGAGATTAATCACTCGACTTATGTTTGATTATAGTATGGGTAGCCTTGGTTAAAGTTATGCTCAATTATTTTTCAACCAATCAAACATATATACCTTGGATTTTTCAAACCCTAAGGTTTTAGTAACAAACCAACCAATTAGCTTAAGTGGATTGAACTCTTTCTAGCCTCAATACTTAGATGGGAAATTCCTAAGTTAAGCTATTTCTAGCCTCAACTTTTGATAAGGAATTCCCAAATCCTTATTATGAATCCTTACCCAATTATAGAATTTCTTTCTCAAGCAAGAACATAATTAGAAAGCTAAATTAATGTTTGCAACCATCAATTATTTAATTAAAATTTGAAGGATTCATTAGACCCACACATTATAATCAATTATAAGCAAAAATAATTAATACCCAATCCCAATTTCAAACATCCATCATTGCACACACCCCTAGAAAAGAAATTATCTACTCATATTAAAGGAAAAAGAAAATATACCAATTTGGTAATCTTCAATTCCATTCACATTCAGAAAACTAACTTTAATTCCAAGCTTTTAATGGTTAATAATGGAGTTTTCACTAAATGAAATGAAGAAGAAGCTAAATATTGTACTCTACAAAGTGTACTCAATAATCTCTACCAAATGGGGAAAAACTGAAAGTATATTTCCTTGAAAAGTCCCAAAATTAGCCTTGAAAGCTTCCCATTTACGTAACTGGTTTCTGGATGATTTTTCCCCTCGTGTGACTTGCATCTCTATCTACGCGGGCACTTATGTCCACATATATAGACTTGTGGAACGCAGGTGCCAAGTCCTTTAGATAATGTATAAGCCAGCATTTGCGACTCCATATGCATTGGCACCTGCAGATGCATATGATGACTTGCAGCACGCAGGTGCTTAATCTTCTAGGCAGATTATTGGCTTTCTCATGCTATGGCACTTGCTAAACATATGTCCCATCTCGTGGCATGCTTATCCCAATGCATATCTCTTAACACATTACTTCTCTCCCAATCCTCTCTTGACTTAGCTTCCTTTTATAGCTCATTTAGGTTTATATCCTCTTCTATCTTTATTTCACATGAATGCCTGCATATAAGAGAATAGAAGCATAAAATACTTCTAAATAATGTCAAATCAAGGGAATAATTCATGCTTAAGAGCTAAATAAATTTGTAAATTACCAACTTTTCTTCCACTCACGACCCAATTTAGGTCTTGATAAACTTGGTATCAGAGCCTCAAATTTGTTGATCTCATCGTACAAGAACAAATCTAGTAGAGTCTTGTAGAATGGTACAAAGACATCTATAATTTTCTACAGAACGCTACAGGACTTTAAGAAACCTCATCTTCTTTCATTCCTCGTGCTCTGACTTGATTCCAATTGGTATTTGCCGATCTAAATTAGTATCTAACTCTTTCACTTTTATTTTTATAAATGGTGAGAACACATTCATCTGAGGCTAAAGCAGCAACACTTGTGCCAGTTGTTGATCCTGTAGTTTATGGTAGAGGTAGAGTGACAGGTAGATCCAGAGGAAGGAGAGGAGGTGCACCTCGAGAGGTGGAAAGCGAGCGGCTGCTCAGTCTCGAGAAAGGTCAGCATCTCCTCCTCAAAAAGAGCATACTCATGAGGTTGTGGTGGAGTAAGATGTTTAGATTAATATTGATGAGGCAACACTAGTCTAGGGGATAAGAGTGGTACTAGCTCAGGGAGGTGTAGCACAAGTTCCTATGTCATTCAATATAATTCAGCAAGTCCTGAGTTTCCTTAGTGGGTTGGTCGGGAATAAGGATACTCTTACAGTGCCTATGGTGCATTATTCCGTGACCCACTATGCTGCATCTATGGATCCTTGCATAGATGCTTCTTTTTGAGACAAGTATGTTCCCATGACCAGTGATAGGCCCAGTAATGACTAGTAAGTTTGTGAAAATAAGGCCTCTGATATTTCATAGGTTGCAGTCTGAAGATGCGTATGAGTTCATTATTAACTTCATGAGCGGCTGCACAGGATGGGCATTATTGAGAGACATGGTGTAGATTTTATCTCCTTTTAGTTACAAAGGGATGCCAAGATATTGTGGAGGGCATTCATAAAGTGCAGGCCTATTAGAGCACTCCCTGTGACTTAGATTCACTTCTATCAGGTATTTTTAGAAAGTTATGTTCCCTGAACTTTGAGGGACAGGAAGAAGGATGAGTTTGCAAACATTGAGTAAGGTAGTTCTTTGTTTCTGCATATGAAGCACACTTTTATGCCTTGGCTCGTTATTCTTCTCAATTGAATATTCCATTTTGTAAAGGGTCTGAATATAGGACTACATATTTTTGCTTTATAGGTAACATCTTCTGACATGTCTTTCTAGGAGGTTGTGGAATTTGTGAAGAATATTAAAGGGGTAAAGGAAGAGGGTCAGGTAAGAATGTCTTCAAAGAAACCTTGGTCTGGGGGTAGCTATAATGTTCAATTCTCGAAAGGTCAGGGTCAGTAAAGATATCCAGCACGCTCTATTTAGTCATCAGTGTAGGTTTCTACTAGGGGTCCGTTACTGATCAGTCAACCTTTATCAAATTTTGGTGGGTACCTTACTTTGTCATCTCTAGCACAACAACCTATTTTTGACTATGCATGTTATGAGTTCAGTGAAATTAGGCACTTAAGGAGAAATTATCCTCGACTTTGATAAGCAGCTCCACAGTAGGCTCCTAGAGCTCTAGGTGCAGCTAGTAGAGGTAATGAGTATGACAAAAATTATCTGCGAGGTAAGTGGGGTGGTCACATAGCTGGTAGAAGTGGCACATAGCCTAACTGAGGTAGTGGAAATGGTAGATGAGGTGATTAGACCAACTGGGCAGTGCATAGACTGGTGGTAAGAACCACTTTTATGCTTTTTTGGGTAGACCAGAGACACAAGCATAAGACGCGGTGATCATATGTACTATTCTTGTCTATGACCATATAGCTTCAATTTTGTTTGACCATGGTTTTACTTTTTCTTATGTTCCTACTGGAATTGCTAAGAGTTTTGATATACTATGTGAATCCCTTGACTTTCCTATCATTGTATCTACTCTAGTGGAGGATTCTGTAGTTTTTGATAGGGTCTTTCGGGCTTGCCCTATTACATTTACAGGGAAAGAGACCCTAGCAGATTTAGTGATCCTTGACATGGTGGATTTTGACATTATCTTAGGAATGAGTTATTTGTCTCTGCACACTACTATTCTGGACTGTCATGCTAAGACTGTGACTATGGCTATGCCTAGGTTGGATAGGTTAGAGTTGGAGGGTAATTATAGCCCTTCTCCAATAAAGTTTGTGCCCTTCCTTCATTCTTAAAGGCTGATAGGGAGGGGATGTTTAGCCTTCCTAGCCTATCTTTGGGACACTTGTTCCGATGTCCCATCTATTAAATTAGTTCTGGTGGTTTGTGAATTCTTAGAGGTCTTTCCTATAGATCTTCCTGGCATGCCACTTGATCGAGATATTAATTTTTGCATTGACTTAGAGAAAAATATGTGTCCTATCTCTATTTGACCTTATTGGATGGAACCGACTGAGTTGAGAGAGCTTAAGGCTCATTTATAGGAGCTATTAAGTAAAGGATTCATTCATCCGAGTTTCTCTCCTTAGGGTGCTCCAGTTTTATTCATTAAAAAAAATGGCAGTTTATGCATGTGCATAGACTACAAGCAATTGAATAAGGTAACGGTTTGTAACCAGTACCCTCTACCTCACATCGACGATCTATTTGACCAGTTATAGGTTTCTTTCATATTCCCTAAGATTGATCTAAGGTATGGTTACTATCATTTGAAAATTTAGCCTTCATATATTCCTAAGACCATGTTACGGACTCGGTATGGGCACTACGAGTTTCTTATGATAAAATTTAGGCTGACTAATGTCCCAGCTGCTTTTATGGGATTGATGAATGGAATATTCAAGTCTTATCTTGACTCTTTTGTCATAGTTTTCATTAATGATATCCTAGTATACTCTAAGAGTGAGGAAGAGCATGAGAATCACCTTAGGATTGGGTTGGGATTGTTAAAAGAGAAGGAATTGTATGCAAAATTTTCCAAATGTGAATTCTGGCGATCTTCTGTCTCCTTCTTGGGGCATTTGATTTCGAAGAAAGAAGTAAATAGTTGACCTGTAATAGATTGAAGCAATTAAGAACTGGGCCAGGCCCACTTTGGTGACTGAGGTTCGTAGCTTCATGGGGTTGGCATGTAACTACCATATATTTATGAAGGGCCTTGCATCTATTGCAACTTATCTGACCTACTTGACTCAGAAAGATGTGCCATTTGTTTGGTCAGATGAATGTGAGGAGAGCTTCTAAAAGCTCAATACTTTGTTGACCATAACTCCTATCCTTGTCTTGCCAATTGAAGGTAAAGACTTTATTGTGTATTGTGATGCCTCACGGTCTGGTTTAGGTGCTGTGTTAATGAAGGAACATAATATCATTGCTTATGCTTCAAGGCAACTCAAGGTCCATAAGAAGAACTATCCTACTGATAACTTAGAGTTGAGTGCCATGATATTTGCTCTTAAGATTTAGAGACACTATTTGTATGGAGTTCATTGTGAAGCATTAATAGACCACCGTAGCTTAAAACATGTCTTCACCTAGAAATAATTGAACTTGAGGCAGCGGAGGTGGATGAAGTTACTTAAATATTATGACATTACCATCTAATATCATCTGAGTAAAGAAAATATGGTAGCTGATGCTTTAAGCAGGAAAACTAAGAGTATAGATAGCTTAGCCTTCATGAATGCTGATAGGCGTCCGTTGGCTAGCGATATTTAGGCTCTTGATAACAGTTTCATGAGATTGGAGGTGTCCAAGAAAGGTGGATTATTGGCATGCATTGAGGCAAGGTCCTCTTTTCTTGATCAGCTCAAAGGTAAGCAGTTTGATGATGTAAAATTGAGCAAGATTCGTGATAAAGTGTTGCAGGGTGAGGCCAAGGAGGCCATCATTGATGATGAAGCTTTCCTATGGATTAAAGGGCAAGTTTGTGTGCCCCATGTTGAAAAGTTGATTCCCACCATCTAAGTAGAGGCTCATAGTTCGAAATATTCTATATATCGTGGTGTGACCATGATGTATCGAGACTTGAAGCAACACTATTGGTGGGGTAGAATGAAGAAAGATATAATAGACTTTATGGCTAAGTGTCAAAACTACCAGCAAGGGAAATATGAACATCAGAAGCCTGATGGTACACTTCAGAGGATGCCCATTCGTGAGTGGAAGTGGGAGAGAATAGCCATGGATTACGTGGTTGGCCTTCCCAAGACTTTGGAAAAATATGATTCGATATGGGTCATTGTTGACAGATTAACAAAGTCTGCACACTTCATCCTTGTGCAAATGACTTATAATATGGCAGCTAAGCTGGCCAAGATATATCTCAAGGAAATGTTTGTTTGGATGGGTGCCTATCTCCATTATTTATAATGGAGGTACCCAGTTCACTTCTAATTTCTAGCATAAATTGCATGAGGAGTTTGGTATAAGGTTGGACCTAAGTATAACTTTTCACCCTCAGGCCGATAGGAAATCTGAGCATATGATCCAGGTGTTGGAAGACATGCTTCGTGCATGTGTAATAGATTTCAAGGATTATTAGGATCAGTACCTAGCGCTGGCTGAGTTTGCATATAACAACACTTATCACTCGAGCATATATATGGCCCTGTTTGAATCCTTGTATGGGAGGAGATGTAAATATCCCATTGGCAGGTTTGATTCATTTGAAATAAAACCTTTAGGTACTGACCTTGTAAGAGAGTCGAAAGGGTGAAGTTCATCCAAGGAAAACTTCTAGTGGCTCAAAGCTGACAGAAAAAGTATATAGGCAGAAAGGTTAGAGACATGCACTTCATGGAAGGTAAGCAAGTTTTGCTCAAGTTTTCACCCATGAAGGGTCTTATGAGATTTGGGAAGCGTGACAAGTTAAGTCCAAGGTATATTGGGCCTTTTAAAATTCTTCAAAGTGTAGGGCCGATGGCTTACCAATTGGAATTGTCTTCGAGTCTATCAGGAGTTTATCCAGTGTTCCATGTTTCCATATTTACGGAGTACCACAAAGATGGTGACTACATTATTTGCTAGGATTCGATCATGTTGGAAAAAAATCTCTCTTATAAAGAGGAGGCTGTTGCTTTCTTGATTTATATATCCGAATGTTGACAACTAAAGAAATTACATCTGAAAAGTTCTAGTAGAAGAACTGTCTAGTTGAAGAGGCCACTTGGCAGACTGAAGCAAACATGCAGAGCAAGTAAGCTCACTTCTTCACTGATTTAGGTAACCCTCGTTCCACATATCTTTTTTTCTTATCATTCGGGGATAAATAATTATTTAATTAGTTGATAATGTAACGACCTATTCCATCATTATAGAAAGTAAGTCATAAGTACTCGGCTAGAAAAGTCCCTAAGGTGCGAGTTTGAAAATATCAGGCTAGAGTGAGCTTAGATAAAAATATAGTGTGTTGTGCCTTAGAGATGATTTATGATTCGTGTGATATCGTGTGATAGTGTGGTATCCATTTTTGGGTAACCAACTACCATAAGGTCTCATAGAAAGTTTTGAGATGGGAATCAGGTTCATAAAAACCTGGATATGATAGTTGCCGCATCGAGGATAATTCATGTGTTCCATAAAATAAAGTGTGTTTTGAGATAAGGGCCTGGGGGCGAGAAAATGGTGTTCTAGAAATTTTTGCTCGCTGTAATAAGATAATGCCTTGTCGTGATGGTCCATTGCGATGAACAATCCTCATTGCGATGGCCCATCGCGATGAAAAAACCGTCCATCATGATGAGAAAGAAGGGAGTATACCTGTATGTTTTGCAGTTTTCTAAGTTATTTCTCTCACAATTCAACCTTGTTCTAGAGCTCTATGAAGTGGGTTTTCCAAGAAAACTAGGGCATTCTTCATCATTTGAGGTAAGTAATATGTAAAGCTTCTTAGTTATTGATTAGTAATCTTCCTTACACCTTGGAGGGAAGGATTAATGATGGAATTCTTGAGTTTGAGCCATAGAAGCATGAACTAGGGGAAGAACCCTATGGGTAGATGTAAAATCACTTAGAATTGATCCTAAGATGTATATTTTTTATTCCTAGCCTGAAATTAGTTGTTTTTAACTTGATTAAGGATAATGGGGAACCTTGGCACCTTTAGGCATAAAAATGGTTGAAAAGATATGAACTTGATTAGAAACCCTTGAATATTGACTCTATGAATGCAATTAGACTGGTTAGTGATTAATTAACCCTTGGGGAATGCTAGAAACCTTGTTTAAAGAGTAGAATTGATGGGTTGAATTCTCAAGGCCTAAAATAAAGAGTAAATGATTAATTACTCTTATATTATTTTTGTTTATAGACCTTGAGCATTTTGAGATGTTAAGGAAAGACAAAACTATTATGAGTTAGCTTGCGGGTGGTATTCTTCGCTCGAGGTAGGTTATGGTTTTGAATTGGAGTTAAGACTCATTTTATTACATGCTATGTAGTAGAACTGTATAACTTGTGATTGATCTTCAGATATAGTTGAATTGTATGTGTTTTCCTAGTATGCTTGTATGAATAGGCTAGATGAACATGAAGTGATAAGTGAGCTAAAATGGCTAAGTGTGATCGTGCCTTGGGCACTGTGTATATTAGTGAGGGGTAGGTCTGAGAGACTGGGTATATATCTATTAACGTTAATAGAGTTGTTATGGATTGGATACCATACTGGTATAGTACATGGACACCTAGAGTCCCCTGCAGGTCATGAATATTGGGCAGAAATAAGACCCATAGCATATGCGTACACTCTTTTATCTTGTATTACATTATTATACCATCTTCCATAATTACTGGTTACAAATAGAGATGGGACTAGAGGTACAGGTGATATGAGGGAAAGTTGGTGGAAATAGTGGTGTGGGAGGTGACTTGTTGAAAGTGATTGTTCCTTTATATTTATAGTGATATTTCAATGACTTATGAAGTGGAGATTGTTGTTATTGAATTGACTTTAAAAGACTATCTATTGAGTGATTATATTCTAAGTGTTGAAGTTTCTCTTACTTGTTATACACTTTTACTACATTTATGTCTTAGTTTGAGTCGGCCTATGATACCTACCAGTACATAGTGTTTTGTACTGATACTACCCTGTGCTCTTCTTTTGTTGAGTGCAGACCGTGGTCTAGAGGATGATACGTGACATCGGCTAGAGTAAAAGAGTTGACTGTAGATCTAAAGGGTGAGCACTACTTCTCAGACTGCCATGGATATTCCACGAGTTGTTTTCCTTCTTCTGAATAATGGGACTCTGATTTTTTAATTATTTTTAGTACTTATTGGATATCTTAGACGATGTTTAGTTTAGAGTTCTGGACGATGACTTTCAGTTCTTGGGGATATGTTAGTTAACTATTTTCACAAATTCTTTTTCATTTATATTAGTATTGACTTCTTTATGCCTTAAGTGAATGATTGGACTATCTATCTCTTCTAAAAATTTTCTTAGTGTAAGACTAAGGTTTAGGTTGGTTGGTTCTCCCACTGGAGGGTTAGTGTGGGTGCCACTGACGGTCTAATTTAGGTCGTGACAAAATTTGTCCTTAATTAAACGAATTTCCCCAAATTAAATAAAGAAAAAATGAAATGGTGTGGCCACCAGAAATTTAAATGGCCCAAATTTGACCTATATGCCCCTAAATACACATTAGGTCCAAAATATTGATAACTTATAGTCAAACCCTAAAATTTTACATTTGTCTCTCTTCCAACTCCCCTCTTTCCCTCGCTCTTGCTCGTCTGTTAAGTTCAAAAGGTGAAAATATAAGCATTTTCTTGCATTTAGGCATTTTGAAGTCTCAATTTTAGATATGAAATCCCAATCTTGTGTAAATCAATCCCTTCAACTTCCGTGAACTTCCCCGTTAAAATGAGACTCCAATAAGAAAATGATTTAATTTTCTCAAAATCTTATAAAAAATAGAGTCTTATCTATTTTCTTGTAATGACCCTCCAGGTCATTTTCCACTTTCCGTACCTTTTCTCCATTTTGATCTTTCCCCCAGCGGCTACATGTCATTTATGACTTGCCAGGACTGACGGTCCGATGCCCGGGCTGTCCGTTAGGTCGTTATGACCATTTCTCTGTTTTAGCACTTAAGAATGGTAAATCTTTGACTTTGGTCAACTTTCTTGGTTAACACACTTAAAATCGAATTCTGACAGTTCCGTTGGCTCAGGAACGGGGATTCTGGTCGAGTGGGACCATTGGTTTGGGTCTGAAAGCTTTCGGTTCAATTTTGTGTGGCATTATGTGTTTTGAAGTCAGTTTGGCTGGTAGAGTTGACTTTGGTCAATATTCAGGAAAGTCTTCCCCAGATGGCAATTTCATCAGCACCGTTAGCTCCGAAATGTCGACTTTGGGCTAGGGGGACCATTGGTTTGGGTGCCCAGGCTTCCGGGCTCGTTCTTGGGTTTTGAGTTTCGAGTTGGTTTTGGGCGTGGGGCCCACTTTTCATTAACACAATCTCCGTTGGGAGTTCCGTTGATTCCATTGAGTCCGGAATGCCATTTTTGGTAGGGTAGCATGGTTGGTTTGTGTTCACAGGGTTCCGAATGAATCCCGAGGGTCCATCGAGATATTTTTGGACTTGGTGTTTTTGCTAGTTGCTGCATTAAGTTGCATACAACTTTTCTCTTCGCGAAATCGCGTTTGCGATGGTCTAGTTTCTTGACCATCACATAGGCGGAGGGTTCCTTTGTGTTTGCGATGTAGCCGGCTGGGACCCAGCTGGACTTCCTCTTCGCGAATGCGGCCTGAACCATAGCGAGTGCAATGGTTGGGCCGGTTGTTCTCCGCGAACACGGGGGTCCTATCGCGATCGCGATGAAGGACCCCTGGCAGTTAAATAAAGTTCCAACTTCATTTCTCTTTCAAAATTCTGAAAAAACACCATTGTCAAGCTTCAAAGCTCTAAATTCTAGCTCCCTTACATCAGTTTCTTCATCTCCATGTAAATTTTCGTGATTCTCCCGCTAAATTCTCTTGTTGGTAAATCTTTAGAGTTGGAGCATTCTTATGGAATATGATTGTTTGGGGTCTGCATACTCCAAAAATTGTGCAACTCATCTCCGTGACGTATTTTCCTTATCGAGGTTGGTCTTCGGTTTTAAATTCCAAACTTTTCCGTCTTAATCCCGTGAATTAATACAACTTCGGGGCTGTTTTGGGCCCTGAATCGAGCTCCATTCGCGCCTAAACTTTGGGTATGGTTCCTTAACCCACCGCAAGCATAGTTGCAATTTTTGTTTTCTGTTTCATTGCGCGGGCCCTAAGGGTCATTTCCCGACCCAATTTTCATCCCGATTTTCTGTATATCAATATGGGTGTCATTATTCTCGTCTTGACACCTAGTTTATGTACTTGATAGCGTGGCAGCTTTCTGAGGCTGTTCGGAAGGATAAGGCATATGAGTGATGGTTCGTGCATGCAGTTTGGCCCCGAAGTAGGTTACAGTTTACCTTCTAGACTAAGTTAGTTAGGTCTTATATACTTATATGTTACTGGAACGCTAGGTTGGATTTTAGATAGACCTTAGGCTTAAATCCTGTTTATCATGTTAATTGACCATTTTGGGTTTTTAGCACTAGGACTGCATATTATCCTTAGCCTAGGAGCTTGTTTCTTCTGTGTGACTAGTCTGAGACCCTTAGCATGCCTTTAGGAGGCTTTAGAGGTAGAATAGAGCTTGCCCGTTATTTTCTGCTTTTATCTTCCGCTTTACTGCTTTATTCTATCATTGTATATAACTGTGGGCCCGAGGCCATGGCTAGGATTTGGATGGATTCCAGGTCAGTTCTCTTGTTTTGGAGGGTACTTTTGCCCTATTTGATCTGATGGTGTGATTATTCCTATGCTTGTGAATATTCATACTCATATCTCATGGCATATCATTGGTACAGTACGAAAAGGATTTTTCAAAGGCTTTTGGGTTGAAAAGAGGTTTTCCTACTTGTGATGAATTTTTGACTAAATTGAGCTATTTTGAGTATCACCTTGGTTTTTGAGAGGGAAAGAGGAACTACTATTTTCTGTATATAAATTTATAGTCCGATGCGGTATTCCGGACCCCCAATGCATTATTCCAGGTATTTTACTTTCTCTTTATATAAATATTAGTCTGATGCGGTATTTCAGACCCCCGATGCATTATACCGGGTATTTCATTATTTCATATATATATATATGCGGTATTCCGGATGCCCGATGCGGTATTCTGGATTTATATTATATTGCATTCATATATGCATCATCGTGCATCGCATTACATTTGCTTTGGCATGTGGATGGACTCTGGTTTGGTTTGTTGTGGTTTCCCTTTTCTCTTTTCTTTTACTGGCATGTCTCCGGCTTTATAACTAGATTTAAGAGGATCCCTGTATAGTTAGCTGCTTTCCTGTGATCTATATTTATATATTATCTTTCTGTGCTCGGTCGGCCTATGATGCCTACCGAGTACCCATTGTCTTGGTACTCATACTACACTCTGCATTTTTTTTTTATGCAGCACCTAATACGAGCCACCCTCGTTGATATCCTGTCGTTCGAGGCCCATTGCTGTTCGGATTGCGGTGAGCTCCCGACGCTTTGGAGACTTTACTTTCTTTCCATCTTGTACTTGCTGTCTATATTTTGTATTTTGGATAGATAGAGGTTATTGTATAGCTACTCCTTGCTTTAGTCACTATTGTACTAGTGACACCAGGTCCGGGTTGTTTTGTCTTTTTTGGTCACTTTGGGGCTATTTTTTGTATATTGTGTACGTTGGTATGTATATATATGCTTTTGGCCCTATCTTTCATTATATCTTCTGCTTCTCTTTAGTTAAATTATTATTTACTGCTTTCCGCGTGTTTTGGGATAGGCTTATCTACTAGGGGGGTTATGTAAACGCCATCACGACACAGTTTTGGGTCGTGACATTTATTCTCTCTGTGTCTGTTGCATTATGTCACACCCTGAGGCTACCCCCTAGGTGCAACACAGTTAAGATTAGAGTCACAAGTGATCCCAAACTAACCCATGGTCTGGCATATACTAAACAATTTGATTAAAATAATATCTGAGTGGAAGCTAAACTGATGTAAAAGTATAAGACTGAGAATATAAAACAAATATTTCTGAATGAAATAAGTATAATAAGTCTGAAATCTAACCGACTGTATAAGCTGAGATATGACTCTATGTCTGAAAGCCTCTACTGAGATGAGTTGTTGGGACAAACCCCCAGCTAACTCTACTAGTCTGAAAACTAAACAAAATACTGAATAACATGAATATAAATCCTGCCCTCGAAATATAAGGACTCACCAACTCGACTACTTAGAAGACTATAAATGATACTAACCGCGATCTGGATTTCTGAGCGCCTAAACCTATATTATCCAACAATATAGCGCATGAAGTATACAGTCAGTACTATGAATGTACTGAGCATGTGAGATATGCACTAAATCTATACATACTGGATATGATGAGATAAACTGAATATAAAGGATAAACTAAACATGAAACTAAAAGATATAAACTGATGCAATGACCAAGTAGATAAATATGAAACTGTACAATATTGACTGTATAACTGACTATAAGGTCATGCAATAACTAAATTCAAACTGTGGGAGCTACTGTTAACCGACATACCCCAAGCTGAGCTAACTATGGGGAAAACCTGTAACCTTGGCTGGGAGGGTGTTTATACCTTGCCAAGGGTATAAACATTAGATGGCTTGGATCCACTAATCTAATATCCAAAAAGGACTAAGGTGTCAAGCCTGATCTGACGGGTGACCCTTTTAGAACCTACGGTGGCGTTGTAGTTCTAGGACTTAGGGACTTCTGCTAAAGGTCTCAGCCTAACTAAAACATGAGCCTTCATCCCTGCGTCCGCTCGGTGCTAAGTACTACTCCCAACTGAATATGTAAATAATTGACATACTGGATAGCTCAAAATACTGACTTTCTAAATGATAAATAATGCTAAGACTGAAAGCATTCTAATCATGTAATTTTGAAGAACTTAGCATCTAACTAAAAATGCATGAAACCCTAAACTGATCGGGTGTTCATAACCCACCATCCTGAGGAATTAACTACTCTTAACAATTCTAGAATATGAATAAAATATGCAGTTCATGATCATAGTTCAAAGTCATGAATTAAACAACAGGTTGAGGTTTGAGAATTTTGAGTATACAATAAAGCTTGAATTTAAAGAAACATGCACTAAAGATGCATACATAAAAGGGAAACTGAATTACAAGAGATTCACAAACTTTAGGAACCCTAGGCTCTAAAAACTAAACTGAAATTTAAGAACATAATAAACTTACGGACTCAATGGGTGAAAGGATATCCATTGATGAATTCCCATATACTTGAGAGCAAAACTCTTGGTGAATTCTTTGGGTTTGGATCCTGAAGTTGAAGAACCCTACTTTAAGTGTTGAATAGGAAAACCGCTTCTTTTTCTCTATTCTTGACTAAGTGTCGAATGATTACTTAGGGAATGAGGGATATATGGCTTATTAATTAGTCTTAGGCTAGTTAAAACAACATAGCTTTTGCTTTATAAAGTGGGGAAAACCCTAATTTACCCTTACTGAACAGGTTCTAAAAACTGGCAGCCGAAGAGTTTCACGTGTGGGTCCACAGTTGGTGGAATCAATCCACGGCCGGTGGAATGACCCATGGAACCTAGAACCTTTTTTTTGAGGTCTGGTGAAACCTTAATCCATAAGTCAGTTGATGGTCCATGGAACTAAATAATGGAAGGTCCTGGGAATCGTGGTTTAAGCTTTGGAGAATGAGGATCCTCTGATCCTGTAGAATCACGACCGACAGGATGGTCCATGGAACTGAATGACAGACCATCGATTGATTTGTGGTTTTTGGACTCCCAATGGGGGTCCTCAGATGATCAAAATGACGGGTGCCGGGACAGCCCATGGTTCAGAACCACCATTCGTAGAGTCACCTATGGATTTTTGGGAGGACAAACCTAGAGACTAGACCACGGGTCGTGATCCTGAATGACGTTCCATGATCCTGACCGTGGTTTTTGGGAACTTGGATTTTTTTTTCATTTCCCACTAAGCCCTATATAGAAGCTGGTCCAGATTTTGGGTGTTACACATTAGGTAAAAACTCTTTACCTATAAGTAAATTTCAAAAACACCAACTAATAGGAACTTAATGAGGCCTCCATAACAATACTTTAGCTAATTACAATTTGTACCAACATTTTTTATACCAATTGTATGATCTTGTCATCTAAATACAAATAGAATAATCTCGACATACAAATACAAATACATTAGAGTAATCTCAGTGTAAAAATACAAATTCGTAAATCTTGACATACAAATACAAATTCGTATTGTACATTTTGTGGAATCTAGACATATAAATACAAATACAGACATACAAATACAAATGCAAATACAATTGAATTTTGATTGAGAGAAAGGCATACAAATACAAAAACCAATAGTTTTGAACCCTGGTGTGAATTGTAATTGAATTAAACTATTGTTATGAAGCATAATTAGGCATGGATGTTTGGTACGTTATGTAATTTCCCTTTTTTGAATCCTTAATTACCAAACACGAGAAGCTCATTAATTTTTTCAATTAATCAATTTATTTTTAGTGTTTAAGATCCAAGACTCCACAACCATTCAGAGCCATGGAAACAAAGTTTGGTGTTGTACCAACTTGACATCATTGTCACTGTATGGTTGACATGCTTTCCTGAGCTGGCTGCATAAAAGAAGTGGAAGCTTTTATCAATGAGATGTACATTGATACTGTTATGGTGTTGTGGAAAATGTTGTTAGGTGCTTTTAAAATTATGTTGCATTATCATAAAAGTCACGACCCAATTGGGCTGTGAGTAGCACCCACTCCAACCCTCCAGTGGGAGAATCAACTAACCCAAACCCAAATTTTAAACTTAGCCAATTTTTGAAGAGGTAGAATAAGCCAATCATTAAATTAGGTTATAAAATAAATTAACTCTATCATAGATGAATAATAAAGTGTGGAAACAATTAACATCCCCCAAGAACTGAAAGTCACTATACAAGAAATATAAACCAAAATATTGTCTAAGATTTCCAAAAGGTACTAATAGCAGTAAATGATAAGAGCTCCATTGTACGGAAGAAGGACAACAACTCGCAGAGGATCCATGGTGGCATGAAAAGTAGTGCTCACCCTTGGATCTGAAGTCAACTCCTCTATTCTAGTCGAGGTTGCGTCTCAGCCTCAAAAACATGGTCTGCACTCAACAAAAGAACACCACAGGGTAGTACTTGTCTAAAACACAATATATTAGTAGATATCATAGGCTGATTCAAACTAAAACATGAATATAGAAAAATCACATAACAAGTAAAAGGGACCTTAACTCTTAGCACTTAAATCAATCAACAAATAATAAACTCAATTCAGTTCAACTACAACGATGTCAATTCATAGAATTCATTGAATACCATCACGAAATGTAAGGATTTAATTTCAAGCCATATCAAATAGAAATCATGTCCATCGATCTATCATTGACATGTCTAGTCTCTCTACTCAGTCAGCTCATGAAACCAACTAACTATGAAATAACACACAACAATGCAATACTAATAAAAGAATGTAACACATGCTAAAGGGACTTATTTCTTCCCAACTAGCCATGACCTATAGGTGACCCTAGGTGTCCATATACCATATTGGTGTGGTATCTGATCCATAACAACTGTATCAACATCAGTATCAATATAAAAAGGCTCTCAGAGCTATTCCTAATAAATATACACAGTGCCCAATGCACATTTACACTTGCTATTTTCAGCACACTTATCACTTTCTATTCATCTAGCTTACTCATTCAAGCATAATAGGAAAAAGCATACAGTTCAACCATGTACAAAGACCAATCACAAGTTATACAATTCTACCATATGACATAAAGTAAAATTAGTCTTAACTCTAATTAACCATACCTACCTCGAGTGAAGAATTACCACCCGCAAGCTAACTCACAATTGTCTTGCCTTCCCTTAACTCTTCGAAACGCTCAAGGTTTATAAACAATAATTATATAAGAGTAATTAATGATTTACTCTTCATTTCAGACCTTGGGTTTGATAGAACCAGGGTCAGCGAAAGACGATGGAAAAGGCTGCTTGTAAGCGTGATCCTCTATCCTCTCTCTTTCTATCATCAGAGAATCTTAACATATCAATTTTATCCTTAAACGAGGGTTCTAGCATTCCCCAAGTGTTAATTAATCAATAACTAGTCTCATGGCATTCATAAATCAATACCCAAAGAGTTTTCTAACCAAGTTCACTTCTTTTAGCCATTATTATGCCTAAAGGTCTCACCTTTATGGAACCTAAGGTTCTCCATTAGCCTTAATCATGTTAAAAACAATTATTCATGCTAGGTGTAAAAAATATACATCCCAGGATTAATTCTAGGTGAAATTACACCTGCCCATAGGGTTCTTCCCCAAGTTCATGTTTCTAGGGCTCAATTTCAAAAATTCCACCATTAATCCCCACCTTAAAGGTCTAACGAAGATTAATAATCAATAAACAAAGAGGTTTTACAGATTACTTACCTCAAACAATGAGGAATGCCCTAGTTTCTTTATAGAACCACTTCTTAGAGCTCTAGAACAAAATAAGAGTTATGGGAAAATAACTCAAGAGAACTAAAAACGTACATGTTTATTGTCCCATCACCTTGTTGCGATGTATGATTTCTCATTGCGATGAGGATTGGATCGTTGCAATGAGGTTCCCCTTTGTCGAGGAAAATGTCAAATTCCAGAACATCAGTTCTTGCCAAAAATTCCTCATATCACAATACACTTTATTTTATAGACATCACAAAGTTATCCCAATGCGGCAACACCCATAACCAGAGTTCTATGAACACGAATTCAGTTCCAAAACTTCCATGAGATCCTACAATAGTCCATAAATGGAATCTCCACTACCATTCCACAAACCACAACACACAACCATCTCTAAAGCACATGACACTCTATTTTTGTCAAAGATCACCCTAGCCTTAGATTTTAACAACTCTCATTTTAGAGACTTTTCTATCTGGGTACTTATTCCCTTACTTTATTATAACGATGGAACATGTCATTACAGCAGATACCAATTAAATAATTATTCATATTCAAATTTTAATAGAGGATAAATAAGAGGCAACAAGAATTATTTGAATCAATGAACAAGTTAGGATACTTGATTTGCATATCTGCCTCAGTCTCCCAAGTGGCCTTCTCAATAGGACGGTTCTTCCACTGGACCTTTACTGATGCTATCTCTTTGGTTCTCAACTTTTGGACATCTCAATCAAGAATAATAATAGCCTCTTTTTCATAAGAGAGGTTTTCATCAAACATGACTGAATCCCAGTGAATAATGTAGTCACTATCTTCGTGGTACTTCTTAAACATTAAAACATGGAATAGGGGATGAACTCCCGACAAAATAAGAGGTAATTTCAACCTATAAGCCATTGGCCCCACACCTTGAAGAATTTCAAAGGATCCAATATACCTCGGACTCAACTTACCACGCTTCCTAAATCACGTAACACCCTTCATGGGTGAAACCTTAAGAAAAACATGTTCACCTTTTATAAAGTGCATGTCTCTTACATTTTGTTTGCATACTCCTTTTGCCGACTTTGAGCTGTTAGGAGATTTCCTTGGATAAACTTCATTTTTTCCATAGAATCTTGTAGAAGGTCTGTACCCCAAAGCCTTATCTCAAATGAATCAAACCAGCCAATGGGGGATATACACTTTCTCCCATACAATGCTTCAAATGGAGCCATGTCTATACTCGAGTGATAACTGTTGTTGTAAGCAAACTCAGCCAACGACAAATACTAGTCCCAATGACCTCCAAAGTGTATTACACATGCACAAAGCATGTATTGCAACACCTTAATCATACACTTAGACTACCCATCAGCCTTATGGTGAAAAGTTGTACTCAGGTCCAACCTAGTACCCAACTCTCCATGCAACTTCCGCCAGAATTTATAAATGAACTGGGTGCCCCTATAAGAAATAATGGAGATAGGAACCCCATGCAATCGAATGACCTTCTTGAGATAGATCTTGGCTAACTTAGCTGGATTATAAGTCACCTTAACATGGATGAAGTGTAAAACTTTTTAAATCATATTTTCCCAAAGTATGGGGAAAGCCAACCACAAAATCTATGGCTATTCTCTCCCACTTCCACTCAGGAATGGGCATCCTCTGAAAAATGCCACCAGGCTTCTAGTGGTCATATTTCACTTATTGGCAGTTTTGATACTTAGCCATAAAGTCAACTATATCTTTCTTCATTTGTCTCGACCAATAGTGTTTCTTAAATCTTGGTACATCTTGGTCACACCAGGATGTATAGAATATTTAGAATAATGAGCGTTTGCTAAGATGGTGGGAATCAAGTCATCAACATATAGCACACAAACTTTCCCCTTAATCCGAAGAACACCCTCATCATTAATAATGGCCTTCTTGGCCTCACCTAAAGACACTTTATCACAGATTTTACTCAATTTTATGTCATCAAACTATTTACCTTTGATCTGATCAAGAAAATAGGACATCTCCTCCACACATGCCAACAATCCACCTTGCTCAGACACTTCTAACCTCATAAAGTTGTTAGCTAGAGCATGAATATCTCTGGCCAATGGAAATCTAGTAGCTTTCAAGTATCCCAAGCTACCCATACTCTCAATCTTTCTGCTCAACGCATTAGCTACCACATTTGCTTTACCCAAATAGTACATGACGGTAGAATCATAATCCTTGAGTAACTCCATCCACCTCTGCTGCCTTAAGTTCAAGTATTTCTAAGTAAAGACATGCTAGAAACTATGGTTTTCTATGAACACTTCACAATGCACCTCATACAAATAGTTCCTCCTAATCTTGAGAGCAAACACCACCACAACCAACTCTAAGTCATGAGTAGAATAGTTCTTCTCATGCACTTTGAGTTGCCTTAAAGAATAGGCGATAACATTCAATTCTCGCATCAATATAGAAGCTAACCCAGACCGTGAGGCATCATAATACATAATAAAATCTTTACCTTTAACTAGCAAGGCAAGAGTTGGTATCTGGACGTTATATTAATTTTAGAGAAGACTGAAGCACCATAACAGGCCAAACAAGTCATTGATATGAGGGAGAGGATACTGGTTATAAATAATAACCTTATTCAGATGCCGATAGTCTATGCACATGTGCAGACTACCATCTTTTTTCTTAACAAACAACATTGGAGAACCCCACAGAGAGGCATGCAGAGGAACGAACCCTTTACTCAACAAATCCTATAATTGAGCCTTAATATCTCTCAACTCAGCCGTGTCATCCTAAAAGAAAGGATAAAGATAGGATACATATTTGGCTGTAAATCAATGTAGAAGTCAATATCTCAATCAGGTGGTGTGCCAAGCAAATCTATAGGAAATACCTCTCAAAATTCATACACCACAGGGACTGACTCCATAGCTGGGACCTCTGAACTAGTGACCCAAAGATGAGATAGGAAAGGCAAACACCCCTTTCCTATCAAACTCTAGGCATGAAGGAAGGACACAAACTTCATAGGAGAAGGACTATAATTACCCTCCCACTCTAGTCTATCCAACGCAGAAATAACCATAGTCACTGTCTTAGCATGACAGTCTAGAATAACATGGTGCAGAGACAACCAACTCATCCCCAAGATGATGTCGAAATCTACCATGTTTAGAATCACTAAGTCTGCTAAAGTCTTTGCCCCCCTAAATATAACTGAAAAAAGCATTGAAAACCCTATTCACAACAACAGAATCACCCAATGGGGTAGACACATTAACAAGAAAATCAAGTGACTCACATATTATATCAAAACCTTCCGCAAATCCAGCAGACAAATATGAAAAAGTCTAGCAAGGGTCAAATAAAATAGAAGCCATATGGTCATAGACAAGAATATTACCTGTGATCACCGCATCCGATGCCTCTGCCTTTGGTCTACTTAAATAAACATAGAAGTGGTTCGTACCACGAGCCTATGCACTACCTCTGTTGGTCTGATTACCTCTCCTACTATTATCACTGCCCTGGTTGGGCTGAGTTCCACCCCTACAAGCTGTGTGACCTTCCTGCCTACCCTGAAGATGATCTCTGTCATAACCATTACCTCTACCTACTGGAGCCAAGGATTTAGGATCCTGCTGCTGAACTGCCTATTAAAGCTGAGGATAATTCCTTCTCAAGTGACCTACCTCACCCTACTCAAAGCACGTACGGTCAACGGTAGGTCACTACACTGGAGAAGACAAAGTGAGATACACACCAAAATCTAATGAAGGATTATTAGTCCCTGATGGACCCTTAGTTGTGGACTGGATAGGGCACATAGGGTATCCCCATAAACCCTGACCCTTTTACTATAATCCACTATAACTTCTCCTACACTGGGGCTTCTTTGAAGCTATCCTTTTTTGACTCTCTTTCTTTACCCCTTCAAATTCTTCACAAATTCAACTACCTCCAGGAAAGACCTACCAGAAGATGGTACTTGCAAGGCTGAAATCTGCAATCCAGTGTTCAAACCCTTTCTAAAATAGCATATCCATTCTTTTTTTGTACTGATCAACTATGAAGAGTCACAGGCCAAGGCATGAAAACTTTCCTCATAATCTGCCATAGAAGAAGTTTCCTGCTCAATGTTTGCGAATTCATCTCTCTTTCTGTCGATTAAAGTCCATAAAACATACTTTTCAAGAAACACTTGGTAGAATTGGCTCTAAGTAATAGGAAGTGACCCAATAGGCCTGCATTCCATATATACTCTCCACCATATCTTGGTATCCCCTTGCAACTGAAAGGAAACAAACTCTACACCATACCTCTCAATAACACCCATCTTGTGTAGCCGCTCATGATAGTCAATAATAAACTCATAAGCATCCTAAGTTTCTAACTCATGAAATACTGGTGGTTTCATCCTTAAAAATTTGCACAATACATCATACTCACCACCCATCATTATCGGGCCTATCAGTGATCACAAAATCATATCTGTCTCAGAAGCAGCATCTATTCGAGGAGCCATAGCTGTAGCATGCTAAGCTTCCGAATGGTGTACCGTGGGCACTGCAGAGGTAGCCTCATTCCCTACCAACCCACTAAGGAAACTCAGGACTTTATGGATCACATCTAGGGCTGGGCACATTTTTGTTCAATTCGGTTCTTTTTGTCAGTTTTGGTTTGAATTTTCAAAAATTCTTTAATTTGGTTTGATTTTTGGTTTCTTAAAAAATAATTTTGGTTAACTGAAAAACCAAATTTTAGTATACAAAAATACATTATACATTTATATTTGTAACACACCCAGCCCACCACCAGGCACCATGCCCAATTTTAGTGAGCCCATGACCTATTACCCAACACCTAAATTCCCACTCTCAGACCTCAACCGTGTCATCTTACACTCTCACTCTCAATCTCAATATCTATTCTATCATCTCACACTTGAGACCAGTATTACCGATGTTGAGACACCATCACTGAATGGGTGATGATCGATGCCATAACCCACAAGACCGTCCATCCAACATTGACTACGTACTGCCCGACGCTAACTCACAATCTGAAAAGTTTTTTTTCTTTTTGCTTTTTCATTTAAATTGATGGGTTTGAGAATTGAGATAATGAGATTATATAAATATTAAATTCAAAGATTACATAGTCACATTTGATTGGATTGTTTATGTCTTATTTTTCACTTTTGAGATGGCAGAAAAAGGCTTAATATTTTGATCATTAAACTGAGAAACTGAACCAAAATAAACAGATTCAAAATTTCAAAAATTGAACTAAACTGAATTTATTTCAGTTACCATTTTCACAAAACTGAAAACCAAAAACGGAAGTAAATTTCACAAAACCAAACCGAACTGACCAAACGCCTAGTCCTAATCACATCAGATGACATATGGACCTGTGCTACACCTCGAATCTTGTACTGCCTCTGTCCCCTAGACTAATACTGCCTCATCATTCTCAATTTGAACCTCTTCTTATACCACAACCTCTGGTAGCTGTTCCTACTAAGAACAAGAGCTGACCTTTCTCGGGCCAGAGCTGCATCTCATGCTCTACCCCTAGTGGGTGCACCTCCCCTCCTTCCTATATATCTACCTCTCACTCTTCCCCCACCATGAATTTTAGCTTCAATGATTAGTTTGGGCACTGCTGCTTTAGCCTCAAACGCGTGTGTTCTCACCAGCTATGAGAATAAGAGTGAAAGAGTTAGATACAAATTTGGATCTGCACGAGGAATGAAAGAAATTAAGGTTTCCTAAAGTCCTGCAGCCTCCTGCAAAAAAATACAGATGTCTCCGTATCATTCCGTAAGACTCTACTAAACAAGTTCTTGTATGACTAGATCAATGAACCTGAGATTCTACTACCATGTTTGTCATGACCCAACAGGGCCGTGAGTGGAACCTACTCCAACCCTCTGATGGGAGAACCAACTATACCAAACCCAAACCTTAAACTTAGCCAATTTTAGAAGAGGTACAATAAGTCAATCATTAACTTAAGTCATAAAAGAAATAAACTCTAATATAGATGAATAATAAAGTGCATAAATAGTTAACACCCCCCAAGAACTGAAAGTCACCGTACAAGAACTCTAAACCAAAACATCATCTAAGATATCTAAAAGATACTTAAAGTAGTACTTGATAAGAATCCCATTGTTCAGAACATGGACAAAAACTCGCAAAGGATCCATGGTAGCCTGAGAAGTATTGCTCACCCTTGGATCTTAATTCAACTCCTCTACTCTAGCTGAGGTTGTGTCTCAGCCTCTGGAATACAGTTTGCACTCAATAAAAGAAGAGCACAAGGTAGTATCAGTACAAAACACTATATACGAGTAGGTATCATAAGATGACTCAAACTAAAACACGAATATAGCAAAACTGCATAACAAGTAAAAGGAACCTTAAAATTTAGCACTTAAATCAGTCAACAAATAATCAACTCAATTAAATTCAACTACAACAATATCAATTCATAGAATTCACTGAATACCATCACGAGATGTAAGGTTTACTTTTAAGCCATATCACATGGAACTCTTGTCCATCTATCTCTCATTAACATGTGTAGTCTCTCTAGTCTTATTCAGCTCGTGAAACCAAACCACTATGAAAAAACATACAACAATGCAATACTAACAAAAGAGTGTACACACATGCTAAAGGGACTTATTACTGCCCAACTAGCCATGACTTGTAGAGGACCCTAGGTGTTCATGTACCATACTGGTGTGGTATTCGATCCATAACAACTGTATCAACATCAATATCAATATAAATAGGCTCTAAGACCTATTCCTCATGAATATACACAGTGCCCAAGGCACATTTACACTTAACCATTACAACTTACTTATCACTTCCTATTCATCTAGCCTATTCATTCAAGCATAAAAGGAAAAGCACATACAATTCAATCATGTCCGAAGACCAATCACAAGTTATACAATTCTATCACATATCATGATGTAAAATGAGTCTCAACTCTAATTAAAAACCATAACCTACCTTGAGTGAAGAATTACCACCAACAAGATAACTCACAATTGCCTTGCCTTCCTTAACTCTTTGGAATGCTCAAGGTCTATAAACAATAATTATATAAAAGTAATTAATTATTTAATCTTTATTTTAGGCCTTGAAAATTCAACTCATTAATTCTACCCTTAGATGAGGGTTTTAACATTTCCCAAAGGTTAATTAATTATTAACTAGTCTCATGACATTCATAGAATCAATACCCAAAGGGTTTTCTAACTAAGTTCATCCCTTTTAGCCATTTTTATGTCCAAAGGTCTTACATTTATGCAATCCAAGATTCTCCATTAGTCGTAATCATGTTAAAAATAATTAATTTCATGCTAGGAGTCTAAAAATATACATCCTAGGATTAATTATAGGTGAAATTACACCTACCCATATGCTTCTTCCCCAAGTTCATGTTTCTAGGGCTCAATTTCAAGAATTCCACCATTAATCCCCACCTTAAAGGTCTAATGAAAATTAATAATCAATAAACAAAGAGGTTCTATGAATTAATTACCTTAAATGATGAAGAATGCCTTAGTTTCTTGAGAAAACCACTTCTTAGAGCTCTAGAACAAAATAAGAGTTATGGAGAAATAACTCAGAAAAACTCAAAATGTACAGGTATACTGTCCTGTCACATCATCGCGACAAATGGTTTCTTGTTGCGACGAGGAACCCCTTCATCGCGGTGAACGTGTAATTCTAAAATGTCATGTTCTCGCTCAAAATCCCTTATTTTACAACACACTTTATTTTATAGACATCACAGATTTATCCTAATGTGGCAATGCCAATAATTGGAGTTCTATGAACCCGTATTCAGTCCTGAAACTTCCTACGGGATTCTACAATAGTCAACTATCCATAAATGGACTCTTCACTACTATTTTACAAACCAAGAGACTCCAACTATATCTAAGGCACAAGATACTATATTTTTATCAAAGCTAACCCTATCCCGAGATTTTAACAACTCTCATTCTAGGGACTATTCTAGCCAGGTACTTATGCCCTTACATTATTATAATGGCGGAACCTATCATTACAATAAAGTGCATATGTATTGTATGAAATGGAGTATGAATTATATATGAAGAGTATACTAATTACTATCTATCTATCTATCTATCTATCTATCTATCTATCTATCTCTATATATATATATATATTATATTGTATATTATGTGTTTGATGCTAAAATTTAGTTTAGTTTATTGTGTAAGAAGTGTATATGAAAAGTTTGATGATAAAAGTGTGTGTGTGTATATATATATACATATATATATTGTATGAAAAATGTACTCCATGATGTTTGTAATTTTTTTTATTTTGTTGCTACTCTTTCTTTTTTATTTTATTTTATTTTTGTGACATTACATTAGTATTAAAGGTAGCTCAACAATATTTCAATCTTTTAAAAATATTAATCAAATAAAAGTTTTTTTAAATTTTAAAAAATAATATTTTTATTAGAGTATATTTTAGATTTTCTTTTTATTTTCAAATAAATGCATGCACCAAAGCTCTTTTCCTTTTTATTTGTCACAAACCGTCGTGACTGACACCCACACTTATCCTTCAGTGGATGAACCATAACTTACCAACTAACTCCAAGAAGTTGTATAATTATTTAAAAAATTTAAGGCATTCGAGATATAATACTTATCAAATAAACTAAATGCGCAAAAGTCTAACTATTACAATCTGAAAACCTGAAAGTCATCATACAAGGATTCTAACTAGAAATTATCCAAGAGTAGAAAAAATAGATAAAATAATGTCTAAAGGTAAACATAAAGGAAAGGGAATGTGATCGTGTATGTTTCGAGGCAGCTCAAGGTGCATGAGAAGAGCTATCCTACCCATGATTTGTAGTTGGCTACAATGGTGTTTGCTCTCAAGATTTTGAGACACTACTTATGTGGGGTACATTGTGAAATATTCACAGACCACCGTAGTTTGCAATATGTCTTCACTCAGAATAACCTAAATGTAAGACAATGGAGATAGATGGAATTACTCAAGGACTATGATGTCACAATTTTTTATCATCCAAGTAAGGCTATTGTTTTAGCTGATGGACTGAGCAGGAAGACAGAGAGTATGGGTTGCTTAGCCTACCTGTAGACTTCTAGACATCCATTGGCTAGGGACATTCAAGCTCTAGCGGACAACTTCATGAGACATAAAGTGTCTGAGGGAGGTGGCTTGTTGGAATTTGTTGAGTCATGGTCCTCTTTTCTTGACTAGATCAAAGGTAAACAATTTAATGATGTGAAATTGATCAAGATTCATGACAAGGTGTTGTGGGTTAGGCCAAGGAGGGCATTATTGATGATGAAGGAGTCCTGCGGATTAAGGGGTGAGTTTGTGTTCCTTGTGTTGAAGAGCTGATTCCTATAATTCTAGCTGAGGCTCACTGTTCTAAATATTCTATACATCCTGGCATGACTAAGATATATCGAGATTTGAAATAGCACTATTGGTAGGGTAGAATGAAAAGAGATATAGTTGATTTCGTGACTAGGTATCAGAATTGTCAGAAAGTAAAATATGAACACCAGAAGCTTGGTGGCACTCTTTAGAGGATGCCCATTCCTGAGTGGAAGTGGGAGAGAATAGCTATAGATTTTATGGTTGGCCTTTCCAAGACTTAGAGAAAATATGTGTAATGACCCTCTAGGTTATTTTCTTGATCTTCATGCTTTTTCAATATTTTGAGCTTTACCACAGTGGCTACACGTCATTTATGACTAACTGAAACTGATGGTTCGGTTCCCTAGCCATTCATTTGTATTTTAAGCTCATTTACCTATTTTCCAACTCTTAAGCTTGATAGAGTTGAATTTGGTCAATATTCAGAGAAGATGGCCTTGGATGTAAATTCCGTCAGCACTATTAGCTCTAAAATGTTGACCTTGGGATAGAGGGACCTTTGGTTTAGGACCCGAGGATATTGGACTTATTTTTGGCTATTAGGTTCCATTTTGGTAAAAGTTGTTTTCTGGGTGTTGGGCCCACTTTTCATTAAACGATCTCTATTAGGAGTTTCATTTGTCTGTTGAGTCTGGAATACCATTTTTAGTTGAGTAGCATAGTTTATTTGCATTCATGGGACCCCAGATGAATCCCGAGGGTCCATCTTGCCAAATTTTTGCTGTTGGCTGGTTGCTGTTGCAGCACTAGCCTATCCTTAGCCCACACGGAGGGTTAGCTGCATGCGTGTAGAAGAAACTGACCATGCCCCTTGTTTCCCTTCGCTTGTGTAGCAACTTGGCTGTGTGCGCGTGCCCACGCATGCGGTGTCCAGCCCTCGTGTGTGCAGGCTTGGTGCCTAGTCTTGCCTCTGCCTGACCTACGCATGCACATGTGCCTGTCCGTGTGCATAGGGATGCGTGCACAGTGGCCTGGCCGCATGCACAGTGGCCTGGCCGCATGCACATAGCCTGGGTATGGCACCTATATAAGCTCCAACTTCATTTTTATCTCCATTTTAACCAAATACTCTATCAAAGTGAGCCTCCAAGAGCTGGTTTGGAGCATTGATTTCACTCTCAATTGTTCTAGTAATTCCCCTTGTACTCCTCTTATCTTCTCTGTTGTTTAATTCTCATTATTTCCGTTAAATTTCTGATGTTTTCCTTGTTTAAATTCCTTGATCAAAGTGGACTTCGAGGCTGTTTTGTGCCTTGAAATGAGTCTCATTTGTGCTCAAGTTTTGTGCATTGGTTCCTAAACTCGTTGCAAACATAATTGTGAATTTTTTTCCATTTCATTACCCGGGACCTGAGGGTCATTTTTTGACCCGATTTCTGGCCTGAATTTCCATATAACAATATGAGTGTCATTCTTCTCGTCTTCACACCTGGATTATATTATTGATAGCATGGCAATATTCTTAGGCTGTTTGAAAGGGGAAGGCATACGAGTGACGGTTCGTGTTTGCAGTTCAGCCCCGAGGTAGGTTATGATTTATTTTCCTTAGACTTGGCTTAGTTAGATTCTATATTTTATACAGTATTGGAATGTTAGGTAGTATCTTAGAGTAGGAATAGGCTTAAATCCTATGATTGTATAAATTGGCCTTCTCGGGATCGTAGAGTAGTATTATACTGCTTATCCTTAACTTAGGAGCTTATAGAATTTCTGTGACTAGCCTAGAATTGATTTTAGGAGGTTTTAGAGGTAGAATAGGTTCTTTTAATTATTTTTGTGGTTGGTTTCTATTCCTTCCATTTTATTTACTGTATTTGTGTATCTATGGGCCTGAGGCCATGACATGGATCGAACAGAGTGCCAGGTCAGCCTTCTTGTTTGGAGGGTGCTTTACCCTGGTTGAATGGATATTCTATACACATAGCATTATATGTCATTATTGCACTACATTGCTGTTGGTTTTGGAAATAAAAGAAACACATAATTTTTGGTTCAAACTCAGAATTTTACTTAAGCATTGGTTTTCGAAAAGAAAGGGAAGTACTACTATTATGATAGTCCAAGGGACATTTTCAGACCCTTTATCTACTTTTACTTTCCTATTAATAAGCTTGAGGTAAAATTTTGGGTGGCCCGAGGAGCACATATATGGGTTTTACTTTCATGCACATGTTCTTGAGCTCGAGGTTCCTTCTGGGCGCCTAGGGTACCATATACTGGTTTTACTTTTTTGCATTATCCATAATCTATATCATATCATCTCACGATACATTCACTGCATTTCATTGCATTGCCTACGTGTACTTGGAGTGCTTTTACCTGTTTATCATTATTATCTTCACCATAAGATAGATAGTTTGGTTTTTCTGTTGATAACTAGATTTAGGAGGATCTCTGTAGTTAGCTTACTTTCCTGTAATTTATATTATATAATATCTTTCTAAGCTCGGTCGATCTATGATACCTACTGGGTACCTATTATCTTGGTACTCACACTATAGTCAGCATCTTTTTTCTGATGCAACACCTAGTACGAGCCACCCTCGTAGACCCTTGTGTCGTTCGTGGGCAGCTGTTGTTCAGATCGTGGTGAGCTCCTAACATTTTGGAGACTTTTACTACCTTCCATCTATCTATCTGTCTATATCTTGTATTTTGAATAGACAATATTTGTTGCACAACTTCTCCATACATAGAAGCGATTGTATCGGTAACACCAGGTCTAGGGTTAGTTCTTGTGTATACATTGTCTTCTCGGTCACTTTAGGGCCACTTTTATATATTTATTATAGTTGGTATGTATCTATACTGTTGGCCCGTGTTTCCTTATATTTTTCTTCCACTTTCTTTATTTGAATTATCATATTTTACTTCCGCATCATTGGGTTGGCTTGCCTACTCAGGGGTTTTGTAGGTGCCATCACGGCCCAGTTTTGGGTCATGGCAATATGATTTGATATGGGTTGTGACTGATAGATTGATGAAGTCTTTGCACTTCATCCCCTGTTCAAGTGACTTATAATGCGGCTAAGTTTGTCAAGATATATCTTAAGGAGATTGTTTATTTGCACTAGGTGCCTATCTCCATTATTTCTGATAGGGACACATAGTTCACTTCTATTTTCTGGCAGGAGTTGCACGAAGAGTTGGGTACAAGGTTAGACCTGAGTACCGCCATTTACCCTCAGATTGATGGGTAGTCGGAGCATATGATTTAGGTGTTGGAAGATATGCTTCATGCATGTGTGATGGATTTTGGAGGTCATTGGGACTAGTACCTGTCATTAGCTGAGTTTGCTTACAACAAAAGTTACCACTCGAGTATGCATGGATCCATTTAAAGCATTATATGGGAAGAGGTGTAGATCTCCCATTGGCTTGTTTGATTCATTTGAGGTAAGGACTTGGGGTATAGACCTTCTGAGAGACTCTATGAAAAGGGTAAAGTTCATTCAAGAGAATCTCATAGAGGCTCAAAGCTAACAAAAGGAGTATGCAGACAGAAAGGTGAGGGACATGCACTTTATGAAAGGTGAGAAAGTATTGCTCAAGATTTCACCTATGAAGGGTGTTATGCAGTTTGGAAAGCATGGAAAGTTGAGTCCAAGATATATTGGGCCTTTTGAGATTCTTTTGAATGTGGGGCCAGTGGATTATAGGTTGGCTTTGTCACCTAGTTTGTCAGGAGTTCATCTCGTATTTCATGTGTCCATGCTTAAAAAGTACCACAGAGATAGTGGCTATATTATTCGCTGGGATTCGGTCCTATTAGATGAAAATCTCTCCTATGAAGAGGAGGCTATTGCTAATTTTGATCGAGATGTTCAAAAGTTGAGAACTAAAGAGATTGTGTCTGTAAAGGTCTAGTTTAAGAACCGTCCTATTGAGGAGGCCGCTTGGTAGACTGAGGTAGATATGCAGAACAAGTATCCTTGTTCACTGATACATGTAATCCTTGTTACCCTTCTATTTTTCTTCTGTTGTTGTTTGGGGATGAACAATTGTTTAATTGGTATATAATGTAATACTTGTTCTATCATTATAGTAAAGTAAGGGTGTAAGTACCTGTCTAGAAATGTCCCTACGTTGTGAGTAATTAAAATCTCAGGATAGGGTGAGCTTTGATGAAAATATAGTATTTGGTGCTTTAGAGACGGTTGGGGTCTCGTGGTTCATGGAATGGTAATGGAAAGTCCTTTTATGGATAGTTGACTGCTGTAGGATCCTGTAGGAAGTTTTGAGACTGAATTTTGGGGTAATAGAACTTTGGTTATGGGCATTTCCGCATAGAAATTAATCCATGATGTCCCTAAAATAAAGTGTGTTGTTAAATAAATGATTTTGGGTGAGAACTTAGAATTTGGCATTTGCTGCAACGAAGGTGCGCCTTGTTGTGATGATCTGATTCTTATCGCTATGACTCATTGTGATGAGAAATCATTTATTGCGATGAGGAAATGGGACAATATACCTGTGCATTTCCAGCTTTTTGGAGTTATTTCCCACAAACTCTTACTTTGTTCTAAAACTCTAAGAAGCGGTTCTTCTAAGAAAACTAGGGCATTCTTCATTGTTTGAGGTAAGTAATCTGTAAACCTCTTGGTTTATTGATTATTAATCTTTGTGAGACCTTTAAGGTTGGGATTAATGGTTGAATTCTTGAAATTGATCCCTGGAAACATGAACTTGGGGAAGAACCGTAGGGGTAGGTGTAATTTCACTTAGAATTGATCCTAGGATTTATATTTTTGATTCCTAGCATGAAATTTATTATTTTTAACATGATTAAGGCTAATGGGGAACCTTGAGTTCCATAAAGATGAAACCTTTAGGAATAAATATGGCTAAAAGGGATGAACTTGGTTAGAACACCCTTTGGGTATTGATTCTATGAATGCTATGAACCTAGTTATTGAATAACTAACCCTTGGATGATGCTAGAAACCTTGTTTAAGAGTAGAATTGATGGGTTAAATTCAGAAGGCCTGAAATGTAGAGTAAATGGCTAATTACTCTTATATATTTATTGTTTATAGACCTTGAGCATTTAGAAGAATCAAGGAAAGGCAAGCACTTGTGAGTTTGCTTACGGGTGATAATTCTTCACTTGAGGTAGGTTATAGTTTTAATTAGAGTTGAGACTCATGTTATTATATGTTATGTGGTAGAATTGTATAACTTGTGATTGGTCTTTATACATGGTTGAACTATATATGTGTTCTTATTATGATTGAATGAATAGGCTAGAGGAACAAGAAGTAATAAGTGAGATGAAATAGCCAAGTGTAATTGTGTCATGAACACTATGTATATTTATGAGGAATAGGTCTGAGAGCTTGTTTATACTTATACTGATGTTGATACAGTTATAATGGATCCAATACCACATCAGTATGGTATAAGGACACCTAGGGTCCCTTGCAGGTCATGGCTAGTTGGGCAGAAATAAGTCCCTTTAGCATGTGTACACTCTTTTGTTAGTGTTGTAATTTGTTGTATCTTATTTCATCTTGGGTTGGTGTTATGACATGAATGAGAGTAGAGAGACTAGATATTTTAATGAGAGATTGATGGACAAAAGTTCCATATGATGTGACTTGTAGTAAACACTTACATTTTATGAGGGTACTTAGTGAATTCTATGAACTTGATATTGTTGTTAGTGAACTGAAATTGAGATGATTATCTGTTGACTGATTAGTGTGCGAAGTGTTAAGGTTACTTTTACTTGTTATATGGTTTTACTATATTCATGTTTTAGTTTGAGTTGGACTATGATACCTACCAGTACATAGTATTTTGTACTGATACCACCCTGTGCTATTCTTTTGTTGAGTGCAGACCGTGTTCCAGAGGATGAGACGCGACCTCAACTAGAGTAGAGGAGTTGACTTCAGATTCAAAGGTGAGCACTATTTCTCAGGCTGCCATAGATCTTCTGCGAGTTGTTGTCTTTTTTCCGGACAATAGAACTCTTATCTTTTACTTCGTTCAGTATCTTTTGGATATCTTAGATGATGTTTTGGTTTAAAGTTCTTGTACAGTGACCTTCAGTTCTTAGGGGATGTTGAATAGTTTCTGTATATTATTATTTATTTATATTAGATTTGAATTCTTTTATGACTTAAGTTCATGATTGGCCTATTCTATCTCTTTTAAAATTGGATAAGTTTTGATTTAGAGTGAGTTGGTTCTCCCACCAGAGGGTTAGTGTGGGTGTCACTAACAGCCCAGTTGGGTTGTGACAACATCATACGCCAATTAAATAATTGTTCGTCCCTAAAAAGAAATAAGAAAGAAAAAGGGAAACCAATGAGTTACTTGAATCAGCGAAAAGATGCGGATACTTGCTAGACATGTCCACTTCTGTCTCCCAAGTGGCCTCCTCAACAGGACGGTTCTTCCACTGGACCTTCACAAATGCAATCTCCTTAGTCCTTAATTTATGGACATCTCTATATAGAATAACAACATGTTCCTCCTCATAAAGGAGTTTTCATCTAACAGAACTGAATCCCAACGAATGATATACTCACCATCCCCATGATACTTCTTAAGCATCGACATATGAAACACGGGATGAACTCCCAACAAGCTCGTAGGTAAGGCAAATCTATAGGCCACTAGTCCCACAACATTAAGAATCTCAAAGGGTCTAATGTATTGTTGACTAAGCTTACCAGGCTTACCAAATTTCATAACACCCTTCATGGGTGAGACCTTGAGTGACACTTGCTCACCTTCTATAAAATGCACATCTCTTACTTTTCTATCCGCATACTCCTTTTGCCTGCTTTGAGCCGCTAGAAGATTTTCTTAGATAAACTATACCTTCTACATTGAGTCTCTCAGAAGATCAGTACCCCACGATCTCACCTCAAATAAATTAAACCAACCAATGAGAGATCTAAATCTCTTCCCATACAATGCCTCATATGGAGCCATATCTATGCTCTAATGGTAGCTATTATTGTATGAAAATTTTGCCTAATGTAGATACTGGTCTCAATGACCTCCGAAATCCATCACACACGCACGGAGCATATCCTCTAACACTTGGATCATCTGCTCAGTCTGCCCATCAGTTTGAGGGTGAAAAGTCACACTAAGGTCCAACCTAGTACCCAACTCCTAATGCAACGTCTCCAAAAAGTTAGAGGTAAACTGAGTACCCCTATCCGAGATTATAGAAATAAGGATCCTATGCAACTGAACGACTTTCTTGAGATAAACCTTGGCTAACCTTGCTTCATTGTATGTCACTTTGGACTTGAATGAAATGCACAAACTTCATCAGCCTATCCATAATAACCCAAATAGAATTGTACTTCCCCAAAGTCTTAGGAAGACCAACAAAAAACTCCATGGTTATCCTATCATGACCCAACCACGTCGTGAGTGACACCTACCCAACCCCTGAATGAGCGAACCAACATTCATAAAACACTTTCTAAGTATGAAACTCATACAATACTTAAGCAAAAGCACACGAACATACAATGCATAAGGGAATCAATAACCATCTCATATCTCAAAATACTCCAAAGCTCTACTCAACTGGAGCTTTTCCATTTCGCGAAGTTCTTGCTGGTTCTTGGTCTAAATTAACACACAAATACTACAATCAATTCACATGGCCTATACATTACCCCGATTATGCTAAATCCCAAAACCCAGGCCAACTATGATCATTCCACCCTTTTCCCGGGCTTTTCCATCATTAATTCCCCTATTCCTACAATTTCTATGGATACATTTAGAGAATTGAGGTCACATGATCATAATCCAATGAAAATAACAACACCCAAGAACTTCTATACCCTAGAATCCCCTTTTATCCTTGGATTCTACCATCCTAGGTTATTCCAAACCTTCCCCCAAACCCATCCCTAGCAATTCTATAGCATAAGAAAGATAGTACGGAGTTTGGGGAGTAAAATCCTTACCTTTAGGATGAAAAATGATAGAAAACTGAGTAGGTTTGCCCAAAATTGCCTGGCCCTTCTCCTAAAATGTTCTTGAAGAAACCTGAACATTTTGGGGAAGGATTTTACATTAAACTCTAACTCAGTCCGCTATACGGTCCGCTCCGCTATAGCGGTACCGCCATAGTGGAGTCGACCGCTATGGCAGAGGCTGACCGATGTTGACTTTCTCTATAGCGGTAATATCACTGCCATAGCGGCAGTTGCTACAACAAATACCAATTTACCCATCATTTATCCCGGAATGATCAAACTCAAAAATATGGAGAAATAAAAGAAAGAAGTGTAGTACTTGAATCCTCAAACAAGTGAGAATACTTGTCCTGCATATCCTTCTCAGTTTCCTAAGTGGCTTTCTCAATCGGATGATGCTTCCATTGAATTTTATCATGTTGATCACCTTTGTCCTTAATTTTCGGACATCCCGCTCAAGAATCACAACTGGTTCATCTTCATAATGAAGATCCTTATCTAGTAACACCTCATCTCATTTGATAATGTAATCTCCATCCCCATGGTACTGCTTCAGCATGGATACATGAAATATCGAATGGACACCCGACAGACTAAGTGGGAGTGCTAACCTATAATCCATTGACCCCATAATCTCGAGAACTTTAAAGGGTCGGATGAACCAAGGACTGAGCTTGCCCTTCTTACCAAAATGCATAACTCCCTTCATTGGTGACACCTTCAAAAGTACATGTTACCCAATCAGAAAATCTATGTCTCTTACCTTGTGATCCGCGTAATCTTTCTGCTTGCTCTGGGCCGCTAACAACTTGGTCTGAATGCACCTTACTTTTTCATGCGCTTCCCTCACCAAGTTTACGCCTAGAGGCTTCATGTCACCTTTCTCAAACCACACTATAGGTGATCTACAACCCCTCCCATACAGTGCTTTAAGTGGTACCATGTCGATACTGGAATTGTAGCTATTGTTGTACGAGAACTCAAACAATGGTTGAATTTTGTCCCAATGACTCCCAAAGACAATCACACATGCTCTCAACATGTCCTGCAATACCTGGATTGTCCTCTCTGACTGATCGTCAGTCTGAGGATTTAAGGTTGTACTAAAAGTGAGTTGAGTGCCCAACTCTTCATGTAACTTACCCCAAAACTTAGACGTGAATTGTGTACCCCTGTCTAAAATGATGGACAGTGGTACCCCATGCAATCTCATGATCTCTTTCACATAGATCTTAGCCTATTGTTGAGAATTGTAGTCCATCCTGACCAGAATAAAATGAGATGACTTGGTCAGCCTGTCAACGATGATCCAGATGGAGTCATACTTCCCCAAAGTCTTAGGAATACCCACCACAAAATCCATGGCTATTCTTTCCCACTTCCACTCTGGAATGGGCATTCTCTGAAGTAGTCCTGCAGGTCTTTGGTGCTCATACTTTACCAGATGGCAATTATGACACTTGGACACGAAATCAGCTATGTCCCTTTCCATCCCAGTCCACCAATAAAGTTGCCTCAAATCCCTGTACATATTGGTTATGTCGGGATAATCAAATACCACGAACCATGAGCCTGTGCCAACACCTTCTGAATTATATCATCAACCCGAGGAACATCAATCCTTCCTCTGAAGTTCTTTACCCCTCCAGCGTCCAACATGGCATCCCTGGATTCTCCAGATATTACATTACCTTAAATCTTGTTCACCTACGGATCCTGAAACTGCTTGGCCTTTATCTCATCTATAAATGTGGAATTGACCTCAATACTGGAAAATACTCCATCATGTTTTGAGATACCCAAGTGCATGAACTTAGATTCCAAAGCCTGAATCTCTCTTGCCAACTATCGTTTGGACACCCCTAAACAAGCCAAACTGCCCATGCTAACTGTCCTCCAGCTTAATGCATCTGCCACCATATTAGCCTTACCCGGATGGTACTCAATGGTTACATCATAGTCCTTTAACAACTCCATCCGCCTTCTCTACCTCAGATTCAAGTCTTTCTGAGTGAAAACGTGCTGCAGAATGCGCTGATCAGTGAATACCTCATACTTGACACCATAGAGATAGTGTCTCCAAATTTTGAGTGCAAACACCACCGTTGCAAATTAGATAGTTTCTCTCATGAACCTTCAACTGCCTAGATGCATAAGCTATCACATTCTTGTCCTGCATTAACACATCACCCAAACCCGAATGTGGAGCATCACAATAAATAATAAAGTCCTTACCTTCAACTGACAAGGATAGAATGAGAGCCGTGGTGAGAAATGTCTTGAGCTTTTGGAAGCTCTCCTCAAACTTGTCGGACCACATGAACGGTACCTATTTTTGAGTCATCCTTGTCAAGTGAGTAGTGATGGATGAAAAATCCTTGACAAATCTACGGTAGTAACCTGCAAGCCCCACAAAACTCCTCACCTCCATTACAGAGCTAGGCCATACCCTACCCTTGACTGCCTCAATCTTCTGGGGATCCACCATCACCCCCCTTTCTGACACTACATGCCCTAAGACTGTGACTGAAGTCAACCAAAATCCACACTTGGAGAACTTAGCATAGAGTTTCTGGTGCCTCAATATTTCCAGCACAACCCGGAGATGTTCAGCATGCTCCTCCCCACTCTTGGAGTAGATCAAAATATCATCAATGAACACAATGATGAATGAATCGAAATAAGACTTAAATACCCTATTAATCAAACTCATGAATGATGCCGGTGCATTAGTCAACCCAAATGACATCACTAAGAACTCATAAGTCCCCTACCGAGTCCGGAAAACAGTCTTAGGAATGTCCTCGGGCCTAATCTTTAACTGATAATACTCTGACCATAAGTCAATTTTCAAAAACATAGATACACCTTGTAACTGGTCAAAAGGTCATCTATACGGGGTAACGGGTACTTATTCTGGATGCTAACCTTGTTTAACTACCTGTAGTCTATGCACATCTGCATACTACCATCCTTCTTCTTCACAAACAACACCGGAGCACCCCAAGGTAAAGCACTGGGATAGATAAAACCTTTGTCTAAGAGTTCCTGAAGCTGAGTCTTAAGTTCCCTCAACTCTGCTGGAGCCATATGATAAGGAGGAATGGAAATTGGGAGAGTGCCCAGCTCTAAGTTAATAAAAATATCAGTGTCCCTGTCCGAAGGCATACTAGGCAAATCCACCGAAAACACCTCCTGAAACTCTGACACAATCGAAACTGACTCAATAGATGGGGACTCCACACTATCATCCAGGTGATGAGCCAAGAAGGCCAAACACCCCCTCTCAACTAGTTTCCTGCCACGAACAAACAATATGATCTTAGTCGGCTTAGGCCTGTACACACCTTCCCACTCTAGTCTATCCTTACCAAGAATTTCTAGATCCACCGTCTTAGAATTATAATTCAAAACAACATGTTAAGGATACAACCAGGTCATACCCAAAATAACATCAAAGTCTACCATATCCAAAATCACCAGATCTACCCAAGTCTGCAGCCCCATAAATACAATAGGACAAGTATGATAAATATGAGTCACAATCACTGACTCTCCAAATGGGGTAGAAACATGGATAGGGGAATCAAGGATATCATAAATCAAGTCCATACCCAAGGCAAATTTCACAAAAAACATAAGAGTATGTATAACCTAGGTCAAAAAGTACAGAAGCCATCCTATCACAGACAAGAATTGTACTTGTGATCACTGTGTAGGATGCCTCAGCCTCAGACCTCCCTGGAAAATCATAATAGTGAGCCTGGTCATCAATCCGAGAAACTTCCTTGGTTGGCTTCACCGCATCCCTACCCACGCTGCCATTCCCTCTATCTCCCCGACCTTCCTAAAAGTTACCTTTCCCACCCTATGGATGACCTATAGCATAGCCACCCCTACCTACTGGAAGCACAACCTTAGAGTGTTGTTGAGCCTAACTACAAGTCTGTCTATGAGGGCATTCCATCTTAAAATGGCCTAGATCACCAAAGTAAAAACAACCTCGATCAAGTGTAGGCCTGCTGGTAGATGTGTAAGAAGCTCCCTGGCCTCTAAGAGCTGAAAACTGTTGATTAGCTCCCGGAAGACCACCTGTAGCAGTTGGCAGAGATGATTGAATAGGACGGGCAAAGTACACCTGTTGAATGTGGCCCCTAGAGCACGAACCACTATATTTTCCATCGTTTTGAGGCTTCTTGCCTAACACTTTAGCCTGCACAACCTACTTTACCCCTTCTCACTTCTTAACATAGTATGTGAACTCATTGAAATTCTTCCCTGCTGAAATGCCTCAGGAAAGATAGGGGGAAAGCCTGCACCTCCAGCCGGTGCCGCTTCTGCCTGATCCGTACCTTCTTCAACAACAACCTCAACCTCTTCTTCCACATGCTCCTGAGGTAGGAGAGGGGTCATGTCACGTGCTCATGTAGCTGCATGAGCTCCACCCTTGGCGGGTGTTGCTCTACCTCAGCCCCTGCCCTTGCGCTTTTCTCTACCTCTGATAGTCGAGCCCACTACTGGGACCACTACCCTCGTTTCGTTGTTCCTTGTATTAACCATCTGCAGAAAGAAGAGTGAAAGATGTTAAATACCAAACTGTATCACCAAATACCAATCGGAATCAAGCCATAACTCGAAGGAAGAAAGAAGAGACAATTTTCCTAAAGTCCTATAGCCTCTCGAACAAAAGTGTAGACATCTTTGAACCTTTCTGTAAGACTCTACTAGACCTGTTTTGGTACAACGAGATCAATGAACCTAGGGCTATGATACCATCTTTATCACGACCCAACCCCACCGTAAGTGACACCCACCCAACCTCCGGATGAGCAAAACCAACATAACCCAACACTTAGCATAATCTAGCAACTTAAAACTAGTGCATAAGGTAAACTAGCATTCAAGTTTCAAAATACTATTCTAAATAAAAGCCTGTGGAAAATCCTCTCTAGAACATAAAAGTTATTGTACCAAAATAATCTACCAATGTCTAAAATGCGGGGATGCAACCCCAAATAAATAAAAGTCTAAGCCTGAAACAAGTGGGCTATAAATAAAAGAAATAAACCAAGGTAGCTCAATCGAAGCAGCTGACCCTTGATGTCTGGAAATGCTGGGACTACAAGTGAGGTCGCACGTCAGCCGTCAGAAGATTGCATGTACTAACAAAAAGAAACGCAAGGGCAAAATTAGTACATAACCACCGTGTACTTGTAGGATCATCAGCCAGTTTCCAAATTAGCAGTATATGAACAGTAGCTAAAGCTAAGTAAAGCACAGGAAACATGTGAACAACCCAACAGATATCCCTAGACTACAAGTCTCTTCCTAGCTTATCCCCACAAGTAATCCACTTCACAACCATTGATAACATTTAATGACAAAATAATAAACATTTCCGTTTTACATAGCCTGGATACACCCCGGGATCCCCCTAACAATACCTAAGTGTTAAACATGCAACCCTATATACACCAAGACCAAACTCACAATCAAATATAATAGCCTGGCCTCTTAAGGACCATATGCAAATATCAAAATTCAGAAACACAAACTAGTCCACTCATGGAACCATCATCAGAATGCAATAATTCAATGAAATAAACTTGTACCAGGCGTGGTACCCGAGCCAACAATTCATTATCCCTTACTAGACATGGTACCCGAGCTAACCATTTGTTATCCCATACTAGGCGTGGTACCCGAGCCAACTGAATATCACACAAAAATCAAAAAGTGACAAATAATGAACAAATCAACACTTGTAGACCAACAAGCAATAAAACCTAGTTCATTTCACAAGACTGATAATCGTACCCTTAGACATTCATACACTTTCTAAGCATGCAACTCATACAATACTTAAGCAAAAGCACACGAACATACAATGAATAAGGGAATCAATAACCATCACCTACCTCGAAATACTCTAAAGCTCTACTCAACTGGAGCTTTTCCATTTCCCAATGTTCTTTCTGGTTCTTGGTCTAAAACAACACACAAATACTACAATCAATTTATATGGCCTATGTATTACCCGAATTATGTTAAATCCCTAACCCCAGGCCAACTATGATAATTCCACCTTTTTCCCGGTCTTTGCCACCATTAATTCCCCCATTCATATTTTTTTTATGTATACATTTAGAGAATTAAGGTCACATGATCATAATCCAATGAAAATAACAACACCCAAGAACTTCTATACCTTAGAATCCCCTTTTTTCCCTGGATTCTACCATTCTACGTCATTCCAAACCTCCCCCCAAATCCATCCCTAGAAATTCTATAGCGTAGGAAATATAGTACGGATTTTGGGGAGTAAAATCCTTACCTTTAGGACAAAAAATAATGGAAAATTGAGTAGGTTCGCCAAAAATCACCTTGCCCTTCTCCCAAAATGTTCTTGAAGAAAACAATCATTTTGGGAAGTTTTCTGCATTAAACCCTAACTCAATCTGCTATAGTGGTCCGCTCCACTATAGCGGTACCGCCATAGCAGAGTCGACTGCTATGGCAGAGGCTGAACGATGTTGCCTTCTGCTATAGCGGTAATTTCACCGCTATAGCAGCAGTCACAATAGTGGTGTGTCAATCGCTATTGCAGTTGACATGGAACAGAAAGTCATAAATTCTCTCAAAAGGGTCGATTTTACAACACACTTAATTTCCTGACATTTCAGAACAACCCCTTCGCGTTAACCTTCGTACCGATAGTTCTACTTACCCGAATTTAATTCCAAAAAGTCCCCTGGACTCCCTTATGTCTTAGCTACAAGGAAACTTAGCTTAAGACAAGACAAATTATCCAATACTCACATGGATTGACCTATACCACACCTCGCTCCAAAATTGACTGAGACTAGTATAGCCCAGAATTTTCAACTCCCAAACCTAGAAGTTTTCTAACTCAAGACTTGGCATGAAAAGTTTACCCCTAATAATGAACCCTGTCGTTACATATTCTCTCCCACTCCTATTCAATAATGAGCATCCTCTGAAGAGTACCACCAGGCTTCTGATATTTATACTTCACCTGCTGGAAATTCTAAATTCAACTATGTCTCACTTTATTCAACCCCACCGGTAATGCTGCCTCAAATCATGGTATATCTTGGTCGCACCAGGATGTATATTGTATTACAAACAATGAGCATCAACTATAATAGTAGGAATCAAATCATCAATATGGGGTACACAAACTCGCCCTTTTTAATACTCAAACATCATCATTAATCCCGGCCTTCTTAGCCTCACCCTGCAAAACCTCATTGCAGATTCTGCTCAACTTAGAATCCTCAAACTATTTAGCCTTGACCCGATCAAGAAATGAGGACCTTGCCTCAACACATGCTAATAGTCCACCCCTCTCATACACCTTAAGTCTCATGAAACTATTAGCTAGAGTCTGAATCTCTCTAGCCAACAGACGCATGGTAGCCTTCAAATATGCCAAACTACCCATACTTTTGAATTTTCTGCTTAATGCATCAGCTACTATGTTAACCTTACCCAAATAATATAGAATGGTGATATAATAGTCTTTAAGAAATTACATCAACCTACGCTACCTCAAATTCAAATACTTATGTGTGAACACATGTTGTAAACTCTAGTGGTCTATGAACACTTCACAACAAACTTCATACAAGTGTGCCTCTATATCATATGAGAAAAAATCACAACATCCAACTCTGAGTCCTGAGTAGGGTAATTATTCTCATGCACCTTTAATTGCCTTAAAGCATAGCCAATAACGTTCTTTTCCTGCATCAAAATAACACCTAACCCAGAATATTAAGCAGCATGATAAGTTGGTTTATTACCAACTTTTAGAGCCTTTTATTTATAAATTATTACCATATTTTGGTGAGAATTAGAGGTACTTATTGCCTTTATTAACATAAATGCAGGTTTTCTTGGTCGAGTTAAGAAAGCAAAGGAATTAAACCTAATGAGCTTAAAAAGAAGTTAAAGTGTAAAGGTGATCAGAAAAAAGAAAGAAATTGTCAAGAGGTGTGACTGACATATGAGCCTTACAAAGGCACCTATATTTCGCTGGTGCCATCACACAAGGAAGATCAACCAATGGTTGAGCAGCTACCAACATGCGAGTTGCACAATCCAACATGCGATCACACCCCCTCTCATACCTCACCTTGCACAAGAGGCTGGACTTTACTTCTTGGAGAGAAAGGCACATACGATCCAGACACCATATGGTGCGATTGCATGTGCCATTGCATGTCAATCGCACAAGCCTCGAAGGGCATATTTGTCCAAGTACATGTGATGTAATTAGAAAGGCTCTAAAACCCTTTTTGGGGTGTGTACCTGAGATACAATTAATTTCTTAATTTCCTTAAGGAAGAGCATTGAGAGTACACTTTATCTTTTCTTCTTCCTCATTGAAAAACACCATTTGTAAGGAATTTGAGCTTGGAATTGGAAATTAGCTTATAATATGAATGGAATTTTAGGAAACCCATTTGGTATATTCTCTTGTTCCTCTAATATGATCAGCTAAATCCTATTCTAGGGGTATGTGCATGATAGGTGTTTGAATTTGGGTATGGGTATTGATTAATTATGTTTATAATTGATATTTTAGTATGGGTGTATTGAATTCTTCATGGTTTAATTATAAAATTGATGGTTGCAAACATTAATTGAGTTTACTAATTTTGTACTTGCTTGAAAGAGGAGATAATAAATTGGGTAAGAATTTAATAGTGGGGATTTGGGATTTCAACAATAGATTAAGGCTAGAAATAGGTTGATTGAAGGAAATTCCCATCTAAGAATCAAATCTAGAAATAGTGTGATTCACCCAAGTACTAATTGGTTGGTTTAAGGTAAAGTTATGGTGCTTAATCAAAGACCATGGTACATATATTTAGAAGGTTGAAAGACTACCAAATATAGATCGAACCAAGATACACATACCTTTAATCAAGAGTTCATATGATTAATCAATTCCCTAGCCCATTGTAGAACCCCATCTGAAGCATACCCCTGGTCTTCCTTCTCTTGATTATCAAATCGTGTTTATGTTGTTTTCGTGTTGAAATTGTGACTCGTTAATTCCCAAACCTTTTCCCCCAATTTTTACTTTTATTTGCTTGAACACTTACTCGCTCTAGTGATTGTATTTGATAATTTATTGGAGATTCATAATTCTATTCTCCGTGTATACGACCTCGACATCCATTCAGTTATTTATTATTTTGCATGACAATTGTTACCACCTTCTTCGAGAGAGTCATAAAAAATGATGCTATTATCGCGGAATGGTTCTTGATTTGCAATTTAATTATTTCATAGTTCAGTTTTGTTGAGTGTTTGTTCTCTTTATCTTATTTTGTTGCTTGTGTTTTTTCGAACACGTTTCCTATAAGTCTAGTGGGTGACCAAGAGAGTGTTGATGGATTTATAGATGTGGAAGATGGATCTGTGGTCCATGATGCTATGGGTACAATCTGCCTACCCCTAACTATTTTAAATGTCATGTTCCATGTGATGAGCACGATGCTTTATTTGATACAAATGAATGGTCTCTTTGGAGGGCTGGCTCATGAAAATTACAACTGACATATCAAAAATATTGTTGAAATATGTCAGCCTTGCAACATTAACAATATATCCCAAGTGTCAATCTGACTCCGATTGTTCCCTTTCTCCCTTATGGCGAAAGCAACAACGTGGCTTGAGGAGCTCTCGAGGGCTCTATTATAACATGGAATGGACTAGTGGAAGCCTTCTTGGTGAGATTTTTCCACCTTCTCGGATGATGCAGTTGAGGGATGATATCACCAACTTCCGATAACTACCGGATGAGCCATTGCATGAAGGATTATTGAGATTCAGGAAGAAGCTACTATTATGTCCAAACCATGGGTTGCCAGACAATTTTCTCTTTCAAAGCTTCTATAGAGCTCTAGACTCTACGAACAAATCAGTGGCAAATAACATTGTGGGTGGGATACTTATGGACCAAAACTATAGTCTCACTGCAGCCCTCTTAAATCAAATGACATAAATTAACAGGGCATGGGATACTGGATAAATTGATGTCTCACAGGGTGTTACTTCATCTATTATGATGAGTGAAATGAGGAGAAAGGAGGAGGAAAGAGATGAGACCATGACCAAAATGATGACTCAAATCGACTTATTAGCCAAACATATAGTGGGAGCCAGGACCAAGAGTGTCAATGCCGTGGGTACTTATGGTTTAATAGATCATGACAGAGTTGGTACTCATACATTGGGAGATGAGGAGCTTTATTTTCTAGTGGTGGGTTCTCGACCTGAATATCAAGGTACCAACCAAGGTCCTTGGCATCTAAAGACAATAATCAAGGTTGGAACAGAGCCAACGACACTCAATGGAGGATAGAGAGAAAGGTAGAGACCATCAAGGTCAATGGCGAGAATGTGAGAGAGATGGTGATCGTTACAATCACCAAAGTGCTAATCCTTATGTTCCACCACTAAAAGTTGATGTGTCTCCTTACTAACCAAGTATGAGTAACCCTGTACATTCTTAGATTGAAGACATGTTGTCTCAAGTCTTGAAAAAAGTTGAATCTATGGATAGCAAGGTGAAAGGCTTAAAAAGTGAGGTATCCACTCTTCATCAAATTGTGAGTTCCCATTCAGCGTCTATCAAGCATTAGAGGCTCATATAAACCATCTTTCCTCTTAAATAGAATTCAACCATAGAAGTAATTAGGGATCAAGATGACAAGATAGAGGAGGAAGTCGTGATTGATAAAAAGAGTGATGAAAGTTTGAATATTGAGGTGAAGCTTAGTGCACCCAATGTGATTATTGATGATGATAGCCTACAGGAGGAGAAGGATGAAGCGGAGTTGCCTTCTCAAATTACTATAGATATCAAGGAGGAATCTCCAAGTGTGCCAAGGCCGTTGCCTAAAAATCCTCCTACATATCCCCAGAGGTTGATCAAGAAAAAGGAAGATAATCAATTCAAGAAGTTTCTAGACATGTTCAACAAACTATCCATCAATATTCCTTTGGTTGACTCTCTTATGCAAATGCCAAGTTATGATAAGTTTATGAAGGAGTTACTAAAGAAAAAGTGGGTGATTGATGTGGGGATGGTTGAAGTGTATGATATTTGTAGTTCTATCATGACAAGAAATATAGCTCCTAAACGGGAGGATCCGAGAGCTTTCACCATCCCTTGTGTAATTGGGGTGTTCTTTTTCAGGAAAGCCTTGTGTGACCTTGGGGCAAGCATCAACTTGATGACCCTTGTGATTTTCAGAAAGTTAGGTCTAGGTCCTTCTAAACCCACACCAATGAGGCTACTAATGGGTGACCATTCAATAAAGCGTCCGGTGGGAATACTATTTGATGTGTTGGTGAAGGTAGATAAGTTCATCTTGCCGGCTAATTTTATGATCTTGTATTACAATATTGATCTTGAGGTGCCTATCATGTTGGGGCGACCAATTTTGGCCACCAGAAGGGCCCTTGTTGATGTGGAGCTAGGGGAACTCAAATTCCCAGTGGGGAGAAAAGAAGTTACTTTCAATGTGTGTCAACCCACCAAACCACCAGATAAGTATAGAGTTGTGTCTGTGATTGCTACCGAGGGAGAGATGGTTGAAGTCCTTGGTAAGGGTGAGATCAAGGATACACCAGTCAATGATAAACTTGAGGTATTGAATTTTTGTAAAAGGAAGAATTTTGAGGGGTTGCTCTTGCCTAAGCCACCATATGTGGTAGACATACACATGAATTCAAATGAAACCCTTTAAGTTCCCATATCTATGATGTTGTCAACTTTGCAACAAGAGGAAGTGATGGGGATTTTGAAGAAGTACTTCCATTTCTTTGGATGGGAATGTGCCAATAATATTGGCATGCTACTACGAGATGATTGACAGTTGAGGTAGTTTGACAAACCATGACATAAAATCTGTCACGACCCAAGGTTACCCCCTAGACATAACACAAGACATGTGACCACAAGTGCCCCAAGCTAACCCTTGGTCATAGCATTCTCAAGCATAACAAAAGATAAGCGAATGCATAATAGATAAAGTCAGAATAAGATAAATGGAATATCAAGCCAAATAGGCATACAAGATCCAAAAAGACTCAAATACTGTCTATGTCTGAAAAGCCTCTACTCATAACATAAAGAGTTGCTAGGACAAGAGCCTAGATAACTCGAAGCACGGAAATAAGAGTATGAGACACGCTAAGAACATAACTAGTCCTCGACCTAAGAGGACTCACCAACAGCTGATAGATAGAGTGGCCTGGAAGCTCTAGCCACGTGTCTGGGAAAGTACTCCTGAATCTGCATCATCAAAGCATGCAGTGCAAGATATGCGCCAGTACTAGAGGATATACCGAGTATGGGAGATATGCATAAATAATATGAAAACTTTCTTAAAACATAATTGAAAACTGGATTCATGCATAATCAAAGAAGTCATAAGTAAATATCATGATTTGAGTAATAAGCATAAGTTCGTAGTCAAAATTTCAAAGTAAGATATCATAAAGCTTAGAAAACTTGAAATCATTCATATGGGAGTTTTTTAACCGACAATAGACCATGTGAGCTACATGGAATCTAACTATATAACCCTAGTTAGAAAAGTTGACTTGAACCGTGCCAAGGAACGAGTCACCATACCCAACTATATAACCCTAGTTGGCAAAGCTACCCTAATGCCCGCTAAGACACAGGACACCATTAACAAGATGTGGATCCACTCTCATAATCCCATAAGGCACATCATTTCATAAACTACGCTGGCAACGTAGTTTTGGAATTGGGTAATCGAAACCTCATCGCTCGGTACTAAATACTACTCCCAAAACATGTACATATAGCTCATAAATTCATGGTGGCACAATCTCATGCCAAATCTTGTTGAAAAGCATGAAAACACATCGGGTATCATGCAATTCGCATATCATAGGTTCTTGAAGCTTAGCATATCCATAAGTCAAAACATACTTTTCCCTTCTTAAATTTATGCTTGAAGAATAAGGCATGCAATTTCATAAATACATCATGACATATTCATCTAAACATATATACCTTCACTTGGAAATATGCAATTCAATGGAATCATACTAGAAATTAACTTTAATGCATGGGCTTTTTAAACCAATCAAGGAATCTTAGTTAAATCATAAATAAACCATAAGGAACCATGAATTGATGCTCAAAAACTGATTTCATAAGTTTTTCCCACTTTAGATCAAAACCCTAATTTCACAAAACAAGAATTGGGGTTTTTTTTTGACAAGGGTGAAAGGTATCCATTGTTGATTACCCACATACATTGATTGAAGATAACCCACTTGAATTGGAAAGACTTAGGAGGCTTGAACTTGGAACTTGAGACTTGAAGCTTGGAGAAGAATTTCCCTTTTTGGGAGGGGAATGAAGTAATGAGAAGGAACTTAGGCTAATGAGGATGAAAACCCTTCTTGAAATAGTCAAAACAATATCATTTAGGAGTTAAGACATAATTTAGAAAATGCTGGAAAAATTAACTTTCAAGGATCACGAGTTGGTCTACGGTCTGTAATCCCAAAGGACGGACCATCAACATGATCCGTGGTTTTCCACTAACACTTATTGGAGCTACTGGAATTGAATTCCACGAGTCATACCATGGTCCGTACTTCCAAATGATGGACCATCCTGTCGACTCGTGGTTTGCCTTGAGGGATCTAGACTTTCTGAACTTTCAGGGATTACGGCTGGGGATGATGGCCCGTCGTCCAGAAGGACAGACCGTCCCTTGACTCATCATTTATGGGATAGTTTAAAAGGTCTTCTAGAACTTGGACAACGAGTGCACAGGATGGACTGTGGTTTCAAACCATGAACTGTCAACTGACTCGTCGTCTCTTGAAACTTGAGATTTTTCTGAGATTTTAACTAGATAGCTGATTTGATTATGAGGTGTTACAATATCTCCCCCTTGGGATCATTCGTCCTCGAATGAAGACTAAACAAGGGAAAAGTGAAGAGAAAACAGCCCAACCAGCAACCAAGCATGGAAATCAAGGAAGTAAACATGAAAATTGAACCTTTTAACTTGGAAACATGATAAAACTAACTTCGTAAAACATGGATGCGTGCTAGGATCATGAGAGAAACTAACGGAATAGAATTGGAGGAACATACTGAGGAGGAAACTATTACCTCAAGCTAGAGCGGGATCAGAATGAAAGAGATGAGGATATTTGGCCTTCATGGCCTCTTCCGCTTTCTAAGTAGCACCCTCTACAAGATGATTCCTCCAAAGGACTTTATCCGAAGCGACTTCTTTATTCCTCAACCCTCGAACCTGACTATCAAGGATCTCCATGGAAACCTCCTCATAGGTGAGACTATCCCTCACACCCACATCCTCCAAAGGGAAAATCAAGGCTGGATTGCTAACACATTTCTTCAATAAGGAGACATGGAACACTAGATGAATAGCTTCCAAATCTGATGGCAAGTCCAACTCATAAGCAACACTACTAACCCTCCTCAAAATCCGATAAGGACCTACAAAACGGGGACTGAGCTTCCCCTTCTTGCCAAATATCATCACGCCCTTCATGGGTGACACCTTTAGGACAACCCAATCATCAACTTCAAATTCCAACTCCCTTCTCCTCACATCCGCATAAGATTTCTATCGACTCTGAGCGGTCTTCAATCTTTCCCTAATAAGATGAACCTTCTCCATAGTCTCATGAACCGTATCTAGACCAATCAATGCTTCCTTACCTACCTCAAACCAATCAACATGAGACCTATATCTCCGGCCATAAAGTGCCTCATATGGAGCCATATGGATGCTAGAGTGAAAGCAGTTGTTGTAGGCAAACTATATAAGAGGTAAGTGATCATCTCAGTTACCTTTGAAATCAATCGCACAAGCTCTCAACATATCTTCCAAAGTCTGAATAGTACGCTCAGCCTGGCCATCTTTCTGAGGGTGAAAAGTTGTGGTAAGCTTCACCTGGGTACCAAGACCTCTCTGAAACGATCTCCAAAACTGAGATGTAAACTGAGGACCTCTATCTGAAATGATGGACAAAGGAACACCATGCAATTGAACTATCTATCGGATGTAAAGTCTGGCCTAATTGTCTGCTGAATCAGTAGTCTTAACAGCCAAGAAGTGGGATGACTAGGTCATCTGGTCGACAATCACCCAAATGGAATCATGTTGCCTTCGAGTACGAGCCAACCTAGTAATAAAGTCCATATTGATTACTTCCCGTTTCCAAGTGGGAAGGTCAATATCTTGAATCATGCCACCCGGTTGCTGGTGCTCAACCTTCACCTGCTGACAGTTGGGACACCTAGCCACAAACCCGACTATGTCCTACTTTATACCGTTCCACCAAAAGACTTCTCGTAGATCACAGTACATCTTAGTGGCACCCGGATAAATGGAATATCTAGAACCGTGAGCCTCAGTCAGAATTGGCTATCTCAACCCATCTACATCTGCCACGCATAAGCTATCTTGATAACAAAACACACCATCTCCCCCTTGGGAGAAAACCTCCACCCGCTGCTGGTGAACTGCACCCTTAAGCTGAAGTAGAATGGGATCCCTGTCTTGCCTTGCCTTCACCTCAGCTACCAAAGATGATTCAGCACCATTCTATACAATTACACCACCTTCTGTCGAGTCCATAAGGCGAACTACCAACCGAGCTAGCCTATGAACCTCCTTAACCAATTTCTTCTTCCCATATTCAACAGACGACACACTCCCCAAGGACAGTCTACTCAAAGCATTCGCTATGACATTGGCCTTACCCGGATTGTAAAGCACACTTATATCATAATCCTTAAGGAGCTCAAGCCATATCCTTTGTCGCAAATTCAATTCCTTTTGAGTGAACACATACTGAAGACTCTTATGATTGGTGAATACATCCACATGCACCCCATACAAATAATGTCTCCAAATCTTCAAAGCAAAGACCACGGCTGCCAACTCAAGATCATGAGTAGGATAGTTCTTCTCATGAGTCTTAAGCTGTCTCAAAGCATAAGCAATCACCTTACCACGTTGCATCAAAACACAACCCAAACCAATCCTAGAAGCATCACAATACACAACAAAATCATCTAGGCCCCCGGGTCGAGCTAACACTGGAGCTTTGGTCAATCTAGTCTTCAATTCCTGAATGTTCTTCTCACACAAGTTGGACCACTGAAATCTTACCTTCTTCTGAGTCAATCGGGTTAAAAGGGCAGCAATGGAAGAAAATCATTCCACAAATCTCCTGAAGTAACCAGCCAAACCCAAAAAGCTCCTAAGATCAAATGGGGAAGTAGGTCTAGGTCAATTCTTTACTGTCTCTATCTTTTGAAAATAAACTCGGATACCATCACTAGTCACAATGTGACCCAGAAAGGCAAATGAAGGCATCCAGAACTCACACTTGCTAAACTTAGCAAATAACTGTCTATCCTTGAGAGTTTGCAACACAACCCTCAAGTGGTCTGCATGCTCCTCCTCACTCCAGAGTAGATGAGGATATCATCAATGAAAATAATCACAAACATATCCAGGTACTGTTTGAACACATGGTTCATCAAATCCATAAAAGCTAAAGGAAAATTTGTTAGACCAAAAGACATCACAAAAAATTCATAATGACCATATCGAGTCCCGAAGGCTGTCTTCCAAATATCACGCTCTCTAACATGAAGCTGATGATAACCGTATCTTAGGTCGATTTTGGAGAAGAAACTAGCACCCTGAAGCTGATTGAACAAGTCATCAATCCTAGGAATGGGATACTTGTTCAACTGACAGTAGTCAATACACATTCTAAGAGAACCATCTTTCTTTCAAATAAATAAATCTAGGTCATCACATGGAGAAATGCTAGGCTTGATGAAACCTTTATCGAGTAGATCCTTCAACTGATATTTCAACTCTTTGAGTTTTGCGGGAGCCATTCTATAGGGAGGAATAGAGATAAGATTCGTATCTAGAAGAAGATCTATCGCAAAGTCAGTCTCTCGCTCATGAGGGACTCTGGGAAAATCCTCAGGAAACACTTCTGGAACCTCATTCACAACAGGAACAAACTGAAGGTATGGGGTTTTGGACTCCGTGTCCATAACCCACACTATATGATAAACATACCCCTATAAAATCATCTTTCTAGCCTTAAGATAAGATAAGAAACGACCTTTTGAGGAAGGGGGACTACCTTTCCATTCTAAAATGGGTTCATTTGGAAACTTAAAACTGACAACCCGAGTACGACAATCAACAGAAGCATAACATGCATACAACCAATCCATACCAAGAATGACATCAAATTCAGTCATTTCCAACTCTACTAGATCCGCTGAAGTGACTCTATGAAGGACCGAGATAGGGCAATTTAGATAGATTCTTTTGTCTAAGACGGACTCACCAACAGGAGTAGAAACACAAAAGGGTTCTAAAAGCAATTTAGGACATACTTCGAACTTACATGCTACATACGAGGTCACAAAAGATAAGGAAGCACCGGGGTCTAACAAAGCATACACATTGAAAGAGAAGACTTTCAACATACCAGTAACAACATCTAGGGATCCCTCTTAATCCTGACAAGAGGACATAGCATAAAGACGGTTCTGGCGCTGACCACCAGAACTAGACTACTGGGTTGGTCGACCTCCTGGGGATATTGGAGTAGACTGAGCCCTACTACCTCCCTGCCCCTTCTTAGCTGAAGGGAAATCTCTGATACGATGTCCAGCCTGACCACATCTGAAGCAACCACCTAAACCGACCAAACACTCACCAAGATGACTCTTCCCACACTTACCACAAGCTGGGTAGGAAGATCCCTTAGAAACACTACCCTGAGACTGGGAATAGGAACCAGATCCTCTACCACCCTGATCATGACGAGGCATCTAGGTCTGGGTAGGAGCACTAGCAGAAGAATGAACTAATCCTATTGACTTCTTCTGGAAAGAAGAGCGGTGTCCACCTCCGGACCTGTGATGACCAAAACTTGATCCCTCGGATTTAGCTCTCTTATTCTACCTTGCCATCTCCCTTAGCTTGTCACCCTCAATTTGTTGGGCATGAGTCATAAGTCAGGAAATGTTCATATCACTCAACAACAAGGCAGACCTACACTCTTTCTTCACCACATAAGAAACCCCATATATAAACTTGCTCATTTGGTCATGCTAGTCCACTACCATGGAGGGAGCATATCTAGACAACTGAGTGGACTTCAAACTATACTCTTGAACCGACATCGACCCTTGTCTCAAGTTCACAAATTCCTCCACCTTCGCTTGCCTCAACTCTTAGGGAAAGAACCTGTCAAGAAAGGCCCTCTCAAAACACTCCCAAGTCATGGGGACCGCATCCCTTACCCTAGTCTCTTTCCATTGCATGAACCAAATATGAGCTACATCCTTGGGTTGATAGGATACAAGCTTAACACAATCAACCCCAACCAGTTGCATAACTTTAAAGATCTTCTTCACTTCATCAATAAAGTTGAGCGAGTTCTCACTCAGGCGGGTTCATACGGATAAAGTCACAAACTCGGGCCACTACCCAACCTTGAGGAGGAATGGGGCAGGAGCCTGCTGATTAGCCTGAGTGGCCAAGGTCTGGTCTAGCAAATGAATGGCGTTCCTGAACTTCTCATTCATGACATCAGGAATCGGAATGGGAGGAACAGCATTCCGAGCGGCTCGGGGAGGCATAGCACGTTGAAGAGGCATAATCTAAAATGTATAAGATGAGTATTAGAGGAACATAATAGTTAAGCTCTATCGCACAACATGATCATGAAAGAAGTGAAGTTTTCTAAGACATCTCATAGCTTCCCTCTCATATGCGTGGCGCGCTTCACACACATGGAAAAGACTCTACTTGAGGCGGCTTTTAGACATCCTAGGACTCTTGAACCTGAGGCTCTGATACCAAGATTGTCATGACTCGAGGTTACCCCCTAGACGTAACACGGGACTTGGGACCACAAGTTCCCTAAGCTAACCCTTGGTCATAGCATTCTCAAGCATAACAAAAGGTAAGCGGAAGCATAATAGATAAAGTCAGAATAACATAAATGGATAATCAAGCCAAATAGGAATACAAGATCCAAAAAGACTCAAATACTGTCTATGTCTGAAAAGCCTCTACTCATAACATAAAGAGTTGCTAGGAAAAGACCCTAGCTAACTCAAAGTACGAAAATAAGAGCATGAGACACGCTAAGAACATAACTAGTCCTCGACCTAAGAGGACTCACCAACAACTGGTAGATAGAGTGGCCTGAAATCTCTAGCCACGTGTCTGGGAAAGGACTCCTGAATCTGCAGCATCAAAGGATGCAGCGCAAGATATGTGTTAGTACTATAGGATGTACCGAGTGTGTGAGATATGCACAAATAATATGAAAACTTGCATAAAACATAATTGAAAACCGAATTCATGCATAATAGAAGAAGTCATAAGTAAATATCATGGTTTGAGTAATAAGCATAAGTTCGTAGTCAAAATTTCAAAGTAAGATATCATTAAGCTTAGAAAACTTGAAATTATTCATACGGAATTTTTATAACCGACAATAGACCATGTGAGCTACATGGAATCTAACTATATAACCTTAGTTAGCAAAGCTGACTTGAACCGTGCGAAGAAATGAGTCACCATACCCAACTATATAACCCTAGTTGGCAAAGCTACCCTAATGCCCGCTAAGACATAGGACACCATTATCAAGATGTGGATCCACTCTTATAAGCCCATAAGGCACATCATTTCATAAACTACGCTGGCAACGTAGTTTTGGACTTGGGTAATCGAACCCTCATAGCGCGGTACTAAATACTACTCTCAAAACATGTACATATAGCTCATAAATTCATGGTGGCACAATCTCATGCCAAATCTTGTTGAAAAACATGAAAACACATCGGGTATCATGCAATTCTCATATCATAGGTTCTTGAAGCTTAGCATATCCATAAGTCAAAACATACTTTTCCCTTCTTAAATTCATGCTTGGAGAATAAGGCATGCAATTTCATAAATACATCATGACATATTCATCTAAACATGTATACCTTCACTTGGAAATATGCAATTCAATGGAATCATACTAGAAATTAACTTTAATGCATGGGCTTTTTAAACCAAACAAGGAATCTTAATTAAATCATAAATAAACCATAAGGAACCATGAATTGATGCTCAGAAACTGATTTCATAAGTTTTTCCCACTTTAGATCAAAACCCTAATTTCACAAGTTCATAATTCAAAACAAGAATTAGGGGTTTTGGACACAAAGGTTAAAGGAACCTATTATTTATTACCCATATACCTTGATTGAAGATAACCCACTTGAATTGGAAAGACTTAGGAGGCTTGAACTTGGAGCTTGAGACTTGAAGCTTGGAGAAAAATTTCCCTTTTCGGGAGGGAAATGAAGTAATGAGCAGGAACATAGGCTAATGAGGGTGAAAACCCTTCTTGAAATATTCAAAACAACATCATTTAGGAGTTAGAAGAGTGAATATTGACTAAAATAACCCTGGGACATAATTTAGAAAAACTGGAAAATTGACCTTCAGGGATCACGAGTTGGTCTACGGTCCGTGATCCCAAAGGACAGACCGTCAATATGATCCATGGTTTTCAACTAAAACTTATTGGAGCTACTGGAATTGCATTCCACAAGTCACATCATGGTCCGTACTTCCAAATGAAGGACCATCCTGTCGACTCGTAGTTTGCCTTGAGGGATATGGACTTTCTGAACTTTCAGGGATTATGACCCGTCATCCAGAAAGACGGACCGTCCCTTGACTCATCATTTCTGGGACAGTTTAAGAGGTCTTCTGGAACTTTTACAATGTGTGCACAGGACAGACCGTGGTTTCAAACCATAAACTATCGACTGACTCGTCATCTCTGGAAACTTGAGATTTTTCTGAGATTTTAACTTAAATAGCTGGTTTGATTTCCGAGGTGTTACAAAATCAAGAACTTCTTGGGAGGCAACTGATAACGCTCAAATTACACCTCAATTAAGAAGCATAAGCGGTCGTCGTCAAATATAGAACCCAACCAAGGTTGGGGTCGATCCCACAAGGAATAAAGTGTAAATTAAGTAGATAGTAATTTAGTTGACTAGTAATCAATAGTTTTCGGTAATTTGGGGGGGGTTTAAATGTCAAATTCGCACGATTTAACTAACAAGCAGAAAATTTTCAAGAGTTTATAATCAATGTGAGAATGAACTAGGGAAGTGTTCACCATGGCGTCGTAACAATTTCGACTCAAAGCTTAACCGGGTTCTTTCTATATGTATATCACGATGTGATTGAATTAATGGTATCATCTAAAAGTTTCTCAACCAAATAGACGAATTTACTTTTCAATTCTCTCGAACTTGAAAAGGTGAACTTTCTTATTTCAATCCTAAACATCAAGTAGATTAATCTAGTTACAGCATTAATCATAAGACGAGAGTTGGTAGTCTCGAATCCTCGTAGTTAATCAAATTTCCCAGTTTTATTCTCTTTGTTCAAGCAAATCAACCTAGGTATGTTCTAATGTTTGCAACCATTAGAAAACGTAAATGACGAATGATTAACAACGTGACAACATATAAATTGAACTCTACATTACCCGGAATCTATATTGTTACTTTTGCCATGGCTCCCACAACCCTAGTTGTGGGAAATTAGCTACTCATGCTATTAAAGAAATAGAAGAAAATAATATTCATAATAAGAGAAGGATTCTTACAAATAGTATGAAATTCACTTCAATTATCCAAGAACAAGAAGCCAAAAATCCCAAGAGTAATCGAAGAAGAAGATAGAAACGTGTATGTCGTATTTTTCCTCTCAAAAAGTCGCTCAAAATAGTCTCTAGAAATCTTGGGTAATGAATAATAAAATAACCCTAACACTGAGTATTTATAGCAGTCCAGGAAATAAAGTCCAAAAATAGAATTTTTAGAATCCAGCTTCGCCTTGACGGGACGCCTGACAGACCGTCATGAATGTGACTAGCCGTCAATTGAGTCGTCACAGCTAAACAGTGAGCTCCCAGGAAAATCTTCAGGTAAGTCGTCCAACAGGTGACGACTTACTTGGTGGCCTGGGTGATGGTCCATCAGGCCAGTGACAGTCCATCAGATGGGCCGTCACTCCTAGGCAGTGCTCGATGAACTTGTTGTCTCGTTCTGCCGGCCTGGCTGACGGCCAGTCACAGGTGTGACGGTCAATCATGCCAGCCATCAGGCTTAACCAGTTGAGGTTTTTGAACATTTTTTTTTCCGTTGCCATCTCTAGCTCCATTCCCTGCAAATATAACAATAAAACATCAAAAACCACAAAAGTTGCTTGAAAACTCCCGAGTATTCTTAGTTAAAGGCGTCAAATGTGCCGTAGAATCCCGACACATCAACACCCTCAACTTAAAACGTTCGCTTGTCCTCAAGGAACATGACATCCAAAACAAAATGACGACTCAACTATGAATACCAACACATATCTCTAGCAAATCATGGCCACTCAACAGTATATTAAATTTAAATTAAGCCCCCCGGTAGCACACAAATGTATGAAACACTAACTTACAAGGATCCAAACATGTCATTCCAATATGATAGAATATTCTACATACACACATAACAGCAATCCCAAAAGTCAATACATGATACAGAAATCTCGATGCCCTCACCACAAAGAAGTCCCACACACAAGATTTGGGACTAGGTAAGGCGCTCACACTCACAAACGATTTCAAAAAATGCACATGCGATGCCATAAGCTTGCCCTTGCTATTCTATTTCAGTTTTTCATAACCCGCTCAGGATCGCAACATGACTTGTTTTGGCTTGTAATGAGGCTTCGGGTGTAGGTAGGATACATTTAGGGAATAGTGGCTAAACCCTCCTTGTAATCATCGACCTATAATTTCCATTCAACCTTTTTCCATCCAGTCATAATGACCTTTGATTTCTTTATTTCTTGCTATAGGTGTCGCCTTTTTAATAAGATAACTCTTTTTCTTTCTTTTTCAGTTCTTTTTTTGACTTTTCATTTGGCACACACCTGCACTTTCTATCCCAACAACAACCAACTAAGCACAATCCCATTTTTCTTATCATGTACCTCTATAGTAGCCACCCTCAACTTAGGCTAATTGCCTGAGTTGAGGTGCATGATGTCCAAGGAGGGACCAGGGCCAAAATAGAGATTTAGAGTAAAAAGGGAAAGGTAAAAGGTTATCGATAGAATAAAGTCAACTTTGGCTCAAACAGGGATCAAAGGAGTTATTTACACTTGGATAGTCTTTTAGGCTAAGTGGACTGCACACAAAAAGGGCATGTGATCCTTTCCTAAGCAACCAACTTCAAGCTCAACAAAATAGACCGGACAAGTTCTAGATGCATGCACAGAGTAAGAGTTTATAACAATAAGATCACACGCACTTGGCACCAAGAACCCATACCACTACTAACTATCAAAACAACAGCTCGGCTTAAGCATAATTATTACAAGAACAACCACACAATGACATTCAAGGATCCAGAACAGTCAATCGTTTCACACATAAGTACAAAATCAACTTTTTTAGAAGGGGCTCCTTTTAGTTCAACTTTCAAAAATCCATGCTTGCTATAGACACCACAAGACAACACAAATTAAAAAATAACCTAAACATGCCGGTTCTACTAGATAGCTCACCGAGGGAAAAGAAACACGGCAACAAAAACCCTTGGTGGTGACAGACTCACAGGTATCCCAACACCCTTAACTTAACTTCATGCATTGTCCCCAATGTACACATATGGCAACTAAACTGCGAGATAAAGGAATACCTGTGAAGCCCATAGGACTCATAGTCTGGCATGATGTTGGAGACCGCCAGGGTCTCCAAAGCAGGAGCAATCTCTGGAATAGGTGAAAGCGACATCATCCTGTTGAGCTCCAACTTCCTCTTTTATCGGCTCCTCAGCTAGTCGAGACAACTTCTTTACTCTTTCTAACTCTTTTTCTTTGTTGGTTCTCTTGCGGTGTTTTATTTTCCTTGATTTGTTCTCACTGCCTTCCTCTATATGTTTCTCATCTTGCGATCCCAACATCATTCTCATAACAGCTAAGGTCTCAACAAAAACCTTCTCCTCAATACGCACATCCGTAAGGGCTTCATCAATAACATTTATAACCGAGACCACCCTCATGTCTCTTGGTGGCTTCATCAATTTACACACATCAAAACTTGACCAATTCATTGTTCAATCTGAATGTCAGTTCATTTCTTTCCATGTCAACCAACACTCTTGCAGTGGATAACAATGGTCGTCCCAAGATTATGGGAGCTTCAAAATCCACTTTGCAATCTAATATTACAAAGTCAGCTGGGAATATAAACTTACCAATCTTTACCAGCACATCATACAATATTCCCACGGGTCGTTTTACTGAACGATCATCCATTAACACCCACATGGTAGTTGGTTTGGGATCTCCCAAACCCAACTATTTATAGACTGCTAGCGGCATCAAGTTGATGCTAGCACCAAGATTACATAAGGCTTTTTCAAAGTTAAATTTCCCAATAGTACATAGAACAATAAAAGCACCTGGATCTTCCTTCTTTTCCACTAACGATCTTGAAGAAATAGCACTACAGTGGTGGAGGTTATCTTCTGGTTCAAAGCTCACTGACCTTTTCTTGGTAATCAAGTCCTTCATGAACTTGGCATATCCGGGCATTTGTTCAAGAGCGTCCACCAGTGGGATGTTCACTGATATCTTTTTGAGCATGGTCATGAAATTTAGGAACTTGCTATCTTTCACTTTTTTCTTCAATCGTTGTGCGAAAGGAGGCGGTGGCCGAGGCATCATAGTTGGAAGTTTTTCAACTTCTTTGCTTTCATCCGTGAGCACTTGAGTAGCATCCTCTACCACAATGGGTTTTTCAACAGATACCCTCACACCCTCAACGACCATATTTTTAGCATCTACTAACTCATCTTCCTCAGCAACATTACCTTTCTAAGTCTGAATTACCGGAAGTGATTCTGATAATATTTTACCGCTTCTCATAGTGATCGCCATACAACTCCCATCATTCCTCGGGTTTTGAATGGTGTCACTCGGCAAGGTACCTATCTTCCTTTGATTTAGAGACGCCGATATTTGACTCACTTGCTGCTCTAATTGATTGATCGAGGTGGAATGTGAATCCACTACCTGACTCATTTCTGATAATTCATTCCTCATCTCCTTTACCCCAGAGTCAGTCGATTCTACCTTCAACAGCATCTTAGCCATCATATTCTCTAGTTTGGACGTCCCTGACTCATTGCTAACTTTGTCACGATTCCCAGGTGGTATGTATAATCCACCTCTATTGTCTTTTCTCCTCTAATCACCTTGTTCTCGACTCTTATAACCCTGTTTTTCATAGTAATTATTCCGACCTTGGTTTCCTTAGCCATAAGCCTGGAAACTACCCAAATAATTGGCCTCCTTATCAGACCCAGACTCTGTTGCCCTACTTTGGGAACCCACAACTTTCAATTTCTCAATACCTCCTGACAACAAGTGCTTTTTCAGTAGGTCCATTTGCATTTTCAGATGGGACATATCTTGGTCCCGCTCTTCCTCCTTCTGGCGCTGCTCTGCTGACATACCAACTGAATAAGTGCTAGCTTCTACCTCTGTATCCTGTGTATACCAGGCCCTGTTGGTTTTGGTGAGCCGGTCCAAAATAGTTGTGGCCTCAATAAAAGTGAGACCCATAAATTCTCCACCTGCTGCATTATCCAGTGTCGGCTTAGTAGCCGAATTCAGTGCACTGTAGAATGTCTGCATTAGGAAATTGTCGGTCAACTGATGGTTCGGGAATTGTGTCAGCTTCTTATTGAACCACAACCAAGTCTCATGTAAAGCCTCATGAGGTTGTTGTCTGAAGTTGCTAATTTCATCCCTCAACTGTATCATCCTATAGGGAGGAAAGAACCTTTCTAGGAAAGCTCCTTTCAACTATCCTCAGGTTGTGATAGAGTCGGGGGTTAGCTCTGTAAACCATAATGCTACCTCATTAGACAGAGACAACGGAAACAACCTGAGCCTAATCTCTGTCTGACTTACTCCAGGTAATTCGAACGACTTGCAGATAGCCACAAAATTCATCAGGTGTCGGTTTGGATCATCACCAGCAACACCACGGAATAGTCCCTTTAAGTTCAACAGCTGAATCATCGTGCTAGTAATGTTGAACTTAGATCCAGGCGATAGCGGAGGGAGAACAATGGCGCCCGTAGCACCACCTCCATCCAAGTCGA
>QJPP01003358.1:0-126141 GCA_003996215.1 Jaltomata sinuosa | reverse complement strand
AGCGTTAATCGTAAAACTGGTGTTTTAAAACATAATTTTACTTTCCTTTACCCAGGAATATTCACAAGTTAAATCAAACCATTTCCAAATCATTTCCATTAAAAACAGGCCCCCGGGGCCATGCAAGGTTAGAAAATAGTGTCAGTAGGCCCGAAGCCAAAACCATAGTAAAACATGGATAAAACCTCTTTATATGCATGGAAATGGTATGATCACACACAATAGCTGCCCAGCAGCTCACAATCAACCTATCAACCCTGCACAGGCCCACAGCTACTCAGCAAGCATAACCAGCCTAGAAGGATAATTCTATGCCCGGGACTCGCGGACATTCCCAAAATCCCACCTTCTGTGTTCCAGAGTCAACAAGGCCTCACAGGACCACAAGGGTAAATAAAATATATCGGCAAGTACTACAAGCAACGGAGGAACAAAAGTAGGCGGACATGAATAAAGAGGTCGAGGTCTGTGGTACCAACCTAATAAACCAACCCAAGGATGCCCATTAATACAATTTTATCCTATATATGCGGAGTCTAGGGAAAATAAACCATAACTTACCTGTCGTCCGATGACAAGCTCGAACCTCTCCGAAAAGAAGCTCCAAAACGAAATCAAACTTGAACTCGGGCTTGAATAACTTGACGTCGATAATTGATTTTCTTTCGGTGATCAAATATCACACCACCAGTAGAATGTTTCTCCTGCTAAATTAGTCTTCGACTGAATGCGTATAGTAGCTATGTATGTTCAGCTTATACATATATAAAGAAAAGAAAGATCACTGGTGCCTATTCAAAATGCCCAAGGATTATCAACAATTGCTCCTAAATAATATCTCACTACATACCTACATAATACATATTATATATATCTATATTAGTACAGCAACAATGATTCAAGGACTAGGTTAGTTGTCCTCACCTATGCTTCACACGTGGTCACATAGTTGCTGCCACATTTAGCTAATCCCACGAGGAAGTGTGGGGTTAGCACACTATAATTGATTCTATCCTATTACGTATATATTTGGGTATTGCATAAGTTCGTGGTAAAATAAATATAACTTTTTAAATATACCATAACTAATAGAAAATCATTTCCAATAAAACTTACTATATTATAATAATAAATTTCAACATAACTAAATTTACTATCTCCGTTAAAATATTACAATGTACAAAAACCTTATAAAATAAATACATATACAATTATATCGTAACAAAAATATTTTTCATAAACCTTTAAAATATTTTAAAAAGGTAATAATAATATAACTTTTTACCAAATTCAACTTTCAAATAGAATATTTTCAAATACAGGCGATGTTAATAAATTCTCAAACTTAGGCTCGCAATTCACCAACGCACGATTTTGATACTCAAGAACTCTCTTGGAACCCTCCCTTATGTTTTCTCACTGTTTCAGAACTGAAATGGCGTTTTAAAACGTGAAGTTGAGGCTTTAAATCAATTTTGACCCGACCCGGTTCGCGACCCGGTTTCTGCCAGACAGTCCGCGGTAAAACAGTCATAACTTTTTACTCCGAGATCAGTTGGACTTGAGGTTTTGTGCGTTGGAAACTAGACTCGTAGACCTTCGATTTGGTATTTCGGGGGACTTCTAACTCTTTATACATTGAGAGAAAAGCTCTGATACATTTTACCCAAAGTTCAGAAAATTTATTAAAGAACTTACGATAACTTTTGCCGACTTACATGTCTTCAAAACTTATCATACGACCAAACAAATGGACCCGGCACCGAACTACCGGTTCCGACAAGCCTTAAATGACTTGGGGCCGCTACAATCAAGATCTAAGGGCACAAGGAAAACGTATACGTGAAAATGACCGGAAGGGTCATTACATCATCCACTACTAAAAAGGACTTTCGTCCTCAAAAGTCAAGGTCAAGGGAATACCTGAAGGCTCAAACAGCTGCGGATATTGGGCCTGCATATCTCTCTCGGTCTCCCAGGTAGCCTCCTCGACTGGACGGTGCCTCCACTGAACCTTAACAATCGGGATCTCTCGAGACCTCAATCTCCTGACATCTCTGGCCAAAATAGCTGCCGGCTCCTCAACAAAGGCTAAACCCTCACCCAACTGAACTGAATCCCACTGTAACACATGAGATCATCTGGGACATACCGACGCAACATCGAAACATGAAATACAGGATGTATAGCTGAAAACATCGGAGGCAAGGCTAGCTGATAGGCAACGCTACCAACCCTCTGAAGAATCTCAAATGGCCCAATGTACCTGGGGCTAAGCTTGCCCCGCCTACCAAATCTCATCACGCCCTTCATGGGAGATACATGGAGAAACACCAAGTCACCGACACTAAACTCCAAGGCACGAAGCCTATGATCAGCATAACTCTTCTGCTTTCTCTGAGCTGCCCGAAGTCTGTCCTGAATCGCTCAAACTGATCTAAGGAATCTCGAAGCAAATCTGTGCTCTGTGGCCTAGAACTAAAACCATCAAACCAACCTACCGGTGACCTGCAACGCCTGCCATACAAAGCCTCAAAAGGTGCCATGCCGATACTCGAATGGAAGCTGTTATTATAAGCAAACTCTGCCAAGGGAACAAACTGATCCCAAGAACCTCCAAAGTCAAGAACACAGGCCCGAAGCATGTCCTCCAGAATCTGAATGGTCCTCTCGGACTGGCCATCTGTCTGAGGGTGGAAAGCGGTACTAAGATGAACCTCTGTACCCAAATCTCGCTGAATAGCCCTCCAGAACTGAGATGTGAACTGAGTACCGCGGTCTGAAATAATAGAAGATGGGACCCCATGCAACCGAACAATCTCACGAAGGTAGATCTGAGCTAACCTCTCTGCACCATAAGAAGTATGAACCGACAAGAAATGTGCTGACTTAGTCAGCCTATCAACAATCACCCATATGGAATCAAACCCATGAGAAGTACGAGGCAAACCAACAACGAAGTCCATAGTAATCCCTTCCCCCTTCCACTCAGGAATGGGAAGTCGATGCATCAAACCACCAGGTCTCATGTGCTCGAACTTAACCTGATGGCAGTTCAAGCATCGAGATACGAAATCCACTATATCCCGCTTCATACCACTCCACCAGTAAAGCTGCCTCAAGTCTCTATACATCTTTGTTGTGCCAGGGTGAATGGAGTATCTAGTACAATGTGCCTCATGAAGTATCAACTGAATCAAATCACTAATCCTCGGAACACAAAGGCGACTATCAAACCTCAGAACCCCATCTGAATCTAGAGTAGCCTGGCTGGTCTCACCCTGAACAACCCGATCACGAAGGTCACACAACTGCTGATCCTCAAACTGACGGCTCTGAATCTGATCAATCAAAGTAGAACGAACCTCAACACTGGTGAGAACTCTGCTAGGATCCGACAAGTCAAGCCTAACCAAAGACGGTTAGCCAAGGACTGGATGTCCAAGGCCAACGGTCGCTCTGAAACTGAAAGAGAAGCTAGGCTACCCATACTCACTGCCTTCCGGCTCAAGGCATCCACTACCCACGTTTGCCTTGCCCGGATGATACAGAATAGTGATGTCATAGTCCCTTCAGTAACTCGACCCATCTCCTCTGTCTCGAGTTCAACTCTCGCTGACTCGTGATATAATGAAGACTACGGTGATCGGGTGAAGATCTCACAGTGAACTCCATATAGGTAATGCCTCCAGATCTTGAGCGCGAAAACTACCGCCGCCAACTCTAAGTCATGAGTGGGGTAGTTGCGCTCGTGAAACTTCAGCTGCCTTGACGCATATGCTATTACTCGACCCTGCTGCATCAACACACAACCAAGACCAACCCCAGAAGCATCACAATACACGGAGAAGCTCTGACCCTCAACCGGCAAAGTCAAAACTGGAGCTGAAGTCAATAAGGCCTTAAGCCTCTGGAAGCTATCCTCACACTGATCCGACCACTGAAATGGGACATCCTTCCTAGTCAGCATAGTCAAGGGTGCTGCTATGGAAGAAAATCCCTCAATGAACCGTCGGTAGTAACCTGCTAACCCAATAAAGCTGCGGACCTCAGTAGCATTAGTAAGTCTAGGCCAATCACAAACCGCAGAAATCTTTCCCGGGTCAACCCTAATCCCATCCTTAGACACCACGTGCCCTAGGAATGCAACTGACTCAAGCCAAAACTCACACTTTGAGAACTTGGCATAAAGCCGATGATCTCTCAAAGTCTGGAGTATAACCCTCAAGTGCTGCTCATGCTCATCTCTACTATGCGAGTATACCAAGATGTCGTCTATAAAAGCTATCACAAATCAGTCCAAATACGGGCCAAGAACCCTGTGCATCAAGTTCATAAAGGCTACGGGGGCATTAGTCAACCCAAAAGACATCACCAGGAACTCATAATGGCCATAACGTGTCCTGAATGCTGTCTTAGGGATGTCCTCTGCCCTAATCCTCAACTGATGGTAGCCAGACCTCAAATCAATTTTCGAAAACACGACTGAACCCTGAAGCTGGTCAAACAAATCATCAATCCTCGGCATCGGATACCTATTCTTCACTGTCACCCTATTCAATTATCGATAATCAATACACATGCGCATCGACCCATCCTTCTTCTTCACGAAGAGAACAGGAGCACCCCACGGTGACACACTAGGTCTAATAAACCCCTTAGCTAACAGATCCTGGAGCTGCTCCTTAAGCTCCCTCAACTTAGCAGGAGCCATACGGTAAGGAGAAATAGAAATGGGCCTGGTGCCCGGCTCTAGCTCAATAGTGAAATCAATATCTCTTTCAGGTGGAAGGCCTGGCAGGTCGGTAGGAAACATATCGAGAAAGTCTCTAACCACAGGAACAGACTCAGGAGAAGTAGGGTCAGCACTAACATCTCTGACATATGCTAGATAAGCTAAACACCCACGGGAAATCAACTTCCTAGCTCAAAGGCAAGAGATGATCCTAGATGGTGCATGGCTAACAGAACCCTGCCACACAACCGGGGATACACCGGGCACAGCTATGGTAATGGTCTTGGCATAATAATCCAAAACCACACGGTGAGGGGATACCCAGTCCATGCCCAGTATCACATCAAAATCTAGCATATCAAGAATCATCAAATCACCCCAAGTCTCTGAATTACCAATAGATAGCATACAAGATCTCACAATCCGATCCACTACTAAAGAATCTCCTACTGGGGTCAAAACAGAAACAGGAACAGATAATGGCTCACTAGACAACCCCAAACAAGGCACAAAGTAGGCAGATACATATGAACAAGTGGATCCAGGATCAAATAAAGCCATAGCAGACTGATGGCACACAGAAATCGTACATGTAATCACAGCATCTGAGGCCTCTGTCTCTGGTCTCCTAGGGACCGCGTAAAACTGACGATGACCTCCACCTGCCCGACTGCCATCCCTACCACCTGCTCTGCCGCGTGGAGCACCACCTCTCCCCTGACGACCACTCCCTTTAGCCGGAGGCTGAACTGCTCGTAAAGGCTCGGCCAGCTAAACTGTACCGTGCTGAGGGCAATCTCTAGCAAAATTACCAATTGCACCACAAGTAAAACAAGCCCCTGACGGCCTACTTAGTCGAGATGAACCAGCAGATCCCGTATGACCACCACGACCTGATGCCCCAGAAACTGTACCTCTCGAAGACTGGCCGCTATAGCCCTGATGGCTGCTCTGACCCTGCTCGAACTGGGTACTACCGAAAGTCTGAAGGGAAGCCTGAATTGGTCAGCTGGACTGACCCTGGTGTTGTTGTGGCTGATAACTCCGGCTCCACTGGCCAGTACCTCTACCACCATATCTGGAACCACTATAAACACTCTGATGTCGAGGCCTCTTATCTCTGGACCCCTGATCATGTCGCTGTAAGTCCTCCACAGTACGGGCATAGTCTACGATAGCCTAAAATGACCGACCACCGGCAATCAATATCTCAGCTGGCTGCCTGATCTCTGGCCTCAAACTCCATACAAATCTGTGAATCCTATCTGCCTCGGTAGGAATGATCGTAGCTCCAAACGGTGCTAGCTGATGAAAACGGGTCTCATACTCTGAGATAGTTGTAGACCCCTGCATAAGATGAGTAAACTGCTCCCTGCGATGCTCACGATCACTCTGAGGTAGGAACTTGGCCATAAAGGCCTCATAAAACTCAGACCAGGTCAAAGGAGGTGACGATGGTGGTCTACAAGCAACATGAGCCCTCCACCATAACTTCGTTGGGCCCTCTAACTGATAGGTAGTATAACCAACCCCGTGAGTCTCCAACAAACCCAAATGATGCAATATCTCCTCACAGGTAGTAATAAAGTCATGTGGATCCTGTCCAGAAGTACCAGCAAACCTCGGAGGTGCTAACCTCAAAAACCTACCCAACACCTTCTGCTCTGACTCTGTCATAGCTGGGCGAGGAGCAAGAGGATGTGCAACCGATGGAACCGGAATGACCTCCGCACGGGGGGCCATAGTAGAAGGCTGTGCTCCTAAGCTCTGTGCACCCAGGGCTTCCCCCTGAGCGGATGTCTGCGCTACCATAGAAGGCCGTTGTCCAATCATACCCAAAAGCTGTAATAGTAATCCCCGAATATCTTGAGACTGAGATGCGGCTGGAGCAGGCACAGAAGTGGGCACTAGAGCTGGTACTGGAGCTGGCGCTGGAGTGGGAGGCTCATCTCCGCGTGATGCCGATGATCTCGTACGAACCATCTGCGGAAGAATGAAGTAGAATAAATGAGATTTCCAGAAATATCAAGGGTTCCACGCATGACACAGGAGCAATGAAAGAGTCAAATTTCCTAAAATATCACTGTAGCCTCCCAAAGATTGAGTACGGACGTCTCCGCCCCGATCCGCAGGACTCTACTAGACATTGGCTCCTATACCGATGACAACGGTGAACCTAAAGCTCTGATACCAAGTTGTCACGAACCGATTTCTCGGTCATGATGGCACCTACAACCCCCTAGTAGGCGAACTAATTCTCGTAGCCCAGGACAGTTAGTTATGGGCTACTATCTAACAAATAAGCGGAAGAACAGTTTAATAAGCAAAAGTAAGAAAGTAAGATGAGGAGAATAGATAACAGGAGTACATATATACATATGCGGAAACTAAACCAAACCCTAAGACCTGGTATCATAGTATAGAGCCAAAACTACATACATGGAGTGCAAACGATCCAAAACAATATATACAGATGTCTCTGAATGGTAATAGAGTACATGAAGCAAACGATAAACTAAAGCTAAGCTTCGATCGCCAAGAGCTCACCCTCAGTCTGAAGTAGTCCCCAACAGATCTCCAAGCACGAATCACAGCGATCTAACGGCGATGGCCCACACTAGGATCTTCACCCAAAGATGCAGGGAGGTAGGGTGAGCACCAAATGCGAAGCATAAGGTACCCAGTAGGTATCATAGGCCGACGGGGCACATATAAGATAAAAGCGTAGTAACAGACAGAATAGAAGCAAGCAGTCATAGAAATCAACGAAAGTTACACAGGAACTAGCCCAGAGGGAAATCAACAAAACCACATGTGAGGCCAGTAAGCAGAATATACACACCATAGGCACAAGTGGAAGTAAGAAGTAACGCACCTGGGGTCCTTGCAATAACAGTGTATACAAAATAAGTTTACGAAATGGACGGTATACCGGTAACCTCAAGTATAAGAAGAGGGGAAGAGTAATGATAGGCATGCTCAGAGACATGAATCAAACTCAACTAATCATATCAATCTCAAATCCAGAAACTAACAGTCTAACAGTAACCAATTTCATACTTAACCGTAACAGGGAACAATTCTGTAAGTAAATAGCAAGAGTCTACCTACAGTCCCCCGGTCGCCTATACAACCGAGAAACACAAACAAATGAAAACAACCCCTCCGGCATCTCATACTACCGGAGCGTACAATCAACAAACAACAAACAAGGGTGGAGCCTCAAACAATGAATGATATGATGCATGAAGATCTCAAGTGAAATGGTATCTCTGTATGTACCTCCTCCGGTGCCGATCTGGCCCAGTAGGTAGGTTCCATGGAAGGACACTGCCCGTATACCTCTACTCCACCGGTTACTCTTCCTCCGGCACACGCATCCCGAAGCCCCAGGCCCGGATAGCAAGGTCCATGGAGGTCCCTGGCCCCATACTAAAACTCAGTATCAAACCATGTCATCTGGAAGCAAGTCCGGGTTCAAGATAGAGACCCAGTCTCGAATATGCATGCCCAGACCCTGTCCAGGACTAAAGTAGTAGGAAAATATCTCAAAACAAAACTCCTCCAAGGGTGCCCGGGCATAACCGGGTCTAAACAGTAGAAAGTCATCTCGGGTGCTCGGTCTGACCGAGACTAAAATTATCTCAAATAGCAAAAAAACTCAACTAGCACCCCGGCCCTGCCGAGTCTAGCGTTAATCGTAAAATTGGTGATTTAAATCATAATTTTACTTTCTTTTACCCAAGAATATTCACAAGTTAAATCAAACCATTTCCAAATTATTTCCATCAAAAATGGGCCCTCGGGGCATGCAAGGTTTAGAAAATAGTGTCCGTAGGCCCGAAGCCCAAACCGTAGTAAAACATGTATAAAACCTCTTTATATGCATGGAAATGGTATGATCAAACACAATAGCTGCCCAGCAGCTCACAATCAACCTATCGACCCTGCACAGGCCCACAGCTACTCAGCAAGCATAACCAGCCTAGAAGGATAATTCTATGCCCGGGACTCGCGGACATTCCCGAAATCCCACCTTCTATGTTCCAGAGTCAACAAGGCCTCATAGGACCACAAGGTTAAATAAAATATATCGGCAAGTACTACAAGCAACGGAGGAACAAAAGTAGGCGGACATGAATAAAGCGGTCGAGGTCTGTGGTACCAATCTAATAAACCAACCCAAGGATGCCCATTAATACAATTTTATCCTATATATGCGGAGTCTAGGAAAAATAAACCGTAACCTACCTGTCGTCCGATGACAAGCACGAACCTCTCCGAAAAGAAGCTCCGAAACGAAATCAAACTTGAACTCGGGCATGAATAACTTGACGTCGATAATTGATTTTCTTTCGGTGATCAAATATCACACCACCAGTAGAATGTTTCTCCTGCTAAATTAGTCTTCGACTGAATGCGTATAGTATCTATGTATGTTCAGCTTATACATATATAAAGAAAAGAAAGATCACTAGTGCCTATTCAAAATGCCCAAGGATTATCAACAATTGCTCCTAAATAATATCTCACTACATACCTACATAATACATATTATATATATCTATATTAGTACAGCAACAATGATTCAAGGTCTAGGTTAGTTGTCCTCACCTATGCTTCACACGTGGTCACATAGTTGCTGCCACATTTAGCTAATCCCACGTGGAAGTGTGGGGTTAGCACACTATAATTGATTCTATCCTATTACGTATATATTTGGGTATTGCATAAGTTCATGGTAAAATAAATATAACTTTTTAAATATACCATAACTAATAGAAAATCATTTCCAATAAAACTTACTATATTATAATAATAATTTCCAATATAACTAAATTTACTATCTCCGTTAAAATATTACAATGTACAAAAACCTTATAAAATAAATACATATACCATTATATCGTAACAAAAATATTTTCCATAAACCTTTAAAATATTTTAAAAAGGTAATAATAATATAACTTTTTACCAAATTCAACTTTCAAATAAAGTATTTTCAAATACACGCGATGTTAATAAATTCTCAAACTTAGGCTCGCAATTCACCATCGCACGATTTTGATACTCAAGAACTCTCTTGGAACCCTCCCTTATGTTTTCTCACTGTTTCAGAACTGAAATGGCGTTTTAAAACGTGAAGTTGAGGCTTTAAATCGATTTTGACCCGACCCGGTTCGCGACCCAGTTTTTGCCAGACAGTCCGCGGTAAAACAGTCATAACGTTTTACTCCAAGATCAGTTGGACGTGAGGTTTTCTGCGTTGGAAACTAGACTCATAGACCTTCGATTTGGTATTTTGGGGGACTTCTAACTCTTTATACATTGAGAGAAAAGCTCTGAGATATTTTACCCAAAGTTCAGAAAATTTATTAAAGAACTTACGATAACTTTTGCCGACTTACTTGTCTTCAAAACTTATCATACGACCAAACAAATGGACCCGGCACCGAACTACCGGTCCCGACATGCCTTAAATGACTTGGGGCCTCTACAATCAAGCTCTAACGGCACAAGGATAATGTATACGTGGAAATGACCGGAAGGGTCATTGCAGCTCCCCCTGAGGAGTTGACTCTCTTTCAAGAGTTCACTCCCCCTCAAAAGTTAACTTTGCTTTCTCCCCCTTTGGTATCAATCAAAAAGGTAATAGAACAGTAAGAGATGCACAGATAGTAGAAAATATCATGATATTAAAACTAACTTGTTAGTCTAGGACAAACCAAAACATAAGCAAAAAAAAAGATTGTTCAACAGTCACAAAAAAGGATGTTCAGAAGAAGATGCTATTTTCTCATAAGATAGCAGATAGTGTTGACAGTGGCTTCCTTCAGTTTTCCAAAACTGGTTGTTAGATTGGCAGCAACTTTGTCCCTACTTTCTTGTATCCTGTTGGCAACCTTGACAGCTTCCTGTATCATTTTTTGAGTTCGATGCAGATTTTTGCCACATCACTCCCAGTTTCTTTAGTGCACGCTTGTACCTTTTCCATCTGGAACTGAGTTGATAGGAGAATCTCCTTGAAAGACTCAAGCTTGTCATCCAGGGCCTATAGTTTGGCCAGTACTTCAGAGAGATCAACGGAGCAGGCAGGAACAGGATTTGAGGAGGCTGGAACATTAGGAGGAAGAGAAAAGTGAGCCAGAGTGTCAGAATCATTCTTGAGGACCCAATAGTCACATGTACGAGTGTACCCCATGCAGCTAAAGGCTTTAGAGGTATAACATTGTTTAACAGAGTAGGTAGGGATATTAAGAAGACTGATGTTATTGGCTTCCAAAATGTGGGAGATGACCATTCGATAAGGGACACTGAGGGGATTTGCAGATAATTCAATCATATTATTAATAATCATAGAGTAGAGCTTGAACTTGGTTTTGAAGACAAGGCAGTAAGTAAGCAACGTGTCTCAAAGAGACAGAGTAGAACGAGATACTGAATGAGGGACAAGAGTAGTAGCAACAATGTGGGCAATGATCCTAATTTCAAAGGAGAGATCTTTTGCACCTAAATGAGAGAATAAACTATTTTTCATGATCAAGAGAAACACCAAAATCTGGAGGCCAGACACTTTTTATAGGAACACAGAAATCAGAGCACTTTATATGAAAGATGTGGTCAAAAATAGCATAATCAAGAAAAATGCATTTTCCTCGAACGAGGGTTTCAAATTCACCAGCTTTAGAGGAGCGAAGGTTAGCGTTGAAGAGGCGAATAAGAGGTTCAGAAATAGTGCAAGGGGTCATAGTGAAGAAATTTGCCCAACCTTTATATTAGAAGACCTCTTTCATATTACACTAAATAGATGAGAGATAGTCGAGATTCACATATCGACCATGAGCAAAGGGTTTGTCTTTGAGAGATTTGAAGAGGGTTTCATTAGAGGGGCTCCAAAAATCAATTTTTCCATCTAAGCAGCTTTCAAATTCGAGTTTGCATTTCTTCCTGGGTTCAATGTTGTCAATGTCTTCTCCAGAACGCTTAAATAAAGGCTTTGAAAAGGATGAGTGAGAAGATAGAGAGGTATCATAGTCATCGGAATCGATAGGGACAAGAGAGGATACTTTTCCTTAGTTAATATATTTGGAGCTTTTTCGAGTAGGAGTGGGAGAGTCTTTGGAGGATTTTTCCATGGTGAAGAAATAAGGATATGGAGAATGAGAAGAGAAGAGAGAGAGTACAGCAGGTTTTAAGGGGAAAGAAAAGATGTGAAAAGACAGGACGAAGAGGAAGAGACGCGACTGACACGAGGAGACATGAGAGGGAGAAACAAGGCGATGCAATTAATAGGGGAGAGAAGATAGAAAGGCAAAAATATTAGTACAACGTAGGCAATTAAAAATAAGGAAAGAAAAGAAATTAATTATGGAAAAACGGATTTTGTACAATACCAAGAGAATTTCTTAGAAAACAAAATCTTTCTTCCAACAGGGGTTTTGTAAAGAAATCAGCTAATTAAAAATCAGTTCCCACAAATTCAAGTGCAATATCACTATTTAAGACATGATCACGAATAAAATGATACTTAATATCAATATGCTTAGCTCTAGAATTATGCACAGAATTTTTTGAGAGACATATAGCACTTGAGTTATCACAGAAAATTTTAACAGGTTTAAAGGATAAATCATAGTCACTCAATTTATTCACCATCCATTGAATTTAGGCACAACATTGCCCAATGGCAATATATTCTGCCTCAGTGGTAGAGAGAGAGACAGATCCTTGCTTTTTGTTGTTCCAAGAAATAAGATATTTTCCTAGAAGTTGACAAGTGTCGCTAGTATTCTTGCGATCATCCTTATCACCTGCATAGTCAGCGTCAGAGAACCCTTCAAGAGTAAAATACTTAACTTTAGCATACCATAATCCATGATGAATAGTCCCAATAAGATATCTAATAATAAATTTAACAACCGTCAGATGAGATTCCTTAGGAGCTGACTGGAATCAAGCACATTTACACACACTGAATATAATATTTGGTCGACTGGCAGTTAAGTATAAGAGGGAGCCTATCATACCTCTGTATTTAGTTTCATCTATTGATTTACCTTCATCATCCTTGTCAAGAGATCATGTGGATCTCATGGGAGTTCCCATTGCTTTGGCATCACTAATGCCAAACTTTTGAATGAGTTCCTTTGTATATTTACTTTGACAAACAAAGATTCCTTTATCGGATTGTATGATTTGTAGACCAAGGAAGAATGTTAGTTCTCCCATCAGACTCATTTCAAATTCTCCTTGCATGAGTTTAAAGAATTCCTTGTATAATAAAGTATTAGTACTACCAAAGATAATGTCATCAACATAAATTTGAATGATCAAGTTTTCAGATGCAGTTTTTTTTATGAAAAGAGTGGTATCAATTTTTCCTCTTGAAAATCCATGTTCTGTTAAAAAAGTGCTCAAACGATCATACCAAGCTCGTGGAGCTTGCTTGAGACCATAGAGAGCTTTTGAGAGTTTGAAAACATGATAGGGAAAATTTGGATGTTCAAAACCAGAGGGTTGTTTTACAAAACCTTCTTCTTCTATAAAACCATTTAAAAAGGCGCTTTTAACATCCATTTGAAAAAATTTAAATCCTTTGAAGGAAGCATAAGCAAGCAGTATACTAATAGATTCTAACTGGGCTACCAGAGCGAATGTTTCATCGTAGTCGACTCCTTCTTGTTGGGAGTAGCCTTGAGCTACCAGTCGAGCTTTGTTTCTTACTACTTCTCCGGCTTTTTTTAGCTTATTTCTGAAGACCCATTTTGTGCCTATGACAGACACTTTTTCAGGCCTAGGAAGAAGAGTCCAGACATTGTTTTTCTCAAATTGATCGAGTTCTTCTTGCATTGCTTTGACCCAATGATCATCTTCCAATGCTTCATTCACCTTTTTGGGTTCAAGATGAGATATGAGAGCAATTTTTCTTTATTTTTGATTGAAGCTCTTGTTCTCATTCCCTCCTTTGGATCTCCAATGATGAACTTTTTTGGATAGTCTGGTTCACTCCTCCATTCATTTGGAATTACTTCAATTATTTGCTCAGTTGACTCATCTGGAATCTAAGTTGACTTAACGATGGAAGTTTGTTCAACTGCTAGTCCTTTTCCTGTTTGATTTCCCTATGCTTCTTCATCATCTGCAATTTTACTTTTCTCGGCCAAGTGATTAGTGTCGTAAAAAAATAACATGAATAGATTCTTCAAAATTTAAGGTACATTTATTGAAAATTCTATAAGATTTACTGGAATTTGAGTAGCCAAAAAAATACCTTCATCACTTCTTGGATCAAATTTACCTATATTGTCCTTTCCATTTTTGTGTACGAAACATTTGCATCCAAACGAGTGAAAATAACTGATGTTAGGTCTTTTTCCATTCCACAGTTCGTATGGAGTCTTATTCAGTATAGGCCTTATGAGACATCTGTTAAGCACATGACATGCAGTGCTTACAGCTTCTGCCCAGAAGTGATATGGCAATGAATGTTCAATGATCATTGTTCTTGCCATGTCTTGGAGAGTTCTATTTTTTCGTTCCACTACTCCATTTTGCTGAGGAGATCTTGGTGCTGAAAAATTATGAGAGTAGCCTTTCTCATTGCAGAATTTTTTGAATGCATTATTTTCAAATTCTCCTCCATGATCGCTTCTGATGGCAGTGATATAGTATCCCCTGCTGTCTCTTTGTACTCTTTCACAGAAAAACTCAAAATTCTTTAAAGTATCATCTTTATGAGCTAAAAAGATAAAACAAGTGAATCGTGAATAATCATCAACAATTACGAATGCATACCTTTTTCCACCAATGCATGTGGTTCTAGTTGGACCAAAAAGGTCCATGTGAAGAAGCTGTAAAGGTTTGGAAGTAGTCACGAATTCTTTAGCATTAAAAGAGTTTCTAGTTTGCTTACCCATTTGGCACGCGTCACAGATGTGATCTTCTGTATAATCCAGCTTTGGTAGCCCAAGAACTAGTTCATGTTTAGTAAGTTTCTCTATGAGATGCATACTAGCATGACCAAGTTTTTTGTTCCATATCCAGGGATCTACTGATATAGATGCAAGACAGATATGCTCTTTTGAGCTTCTTACAGAATCCAGTACATATACATTTTTGTCTCTACTTCCAGGTAGCAGTGCTTTTCCTATAGTGTTCTCAATTGTGCAATCGGTTTTTCTAAATCATACTTCAAGATCCGCATCGCATAGTTGACTGATGCTTAGGAGATTATATTTCAAACCCTTCACAAGATAAACATTAGTGATATCACAAGAATCATTAAAAGAAATAGTTCCAATACCGATGACCATTCCTTTTGAGTTATCCCCAAAATGAATGGCTCCTCCATTATAGTCAGCTACTAATTTGAACAGGTATTTGTTTCCTTTCATGTGATTTGAACACGCACTGTCAAGATACCATTTTGCGTTTGACCCTTTCTTGTGGTGTTCCAGCATAATAAGATACTTACTTATCTTTAGGTACCCAAGATGTCTTGGGTCCTTTGGGGTTATCTTCAAGAGTTTTCTTGGGTCTCCATACCCAATTCTGAGGTTTAGAATAACGGAATCTGCATCAAAAATATTTATGACCACTTTTACCACAATAATGACATGCACTCTGAATTGATTCTTCAGTTACATTATCTGAAACCTCTTTTTCATGATATGAGGTGTTGGATTCAGATTTGTAATTGAATGACCCTTTTCTAGTTGACTTAGTTGAACAAGTTGACTAATTTGATCTTTGAGATCTCATGTCAGTTGACTTGTTTGACCAAGTTGACTGAGTTAATTTCACAGAGTTTTGTCTAGAGGAGATTTTTAAACTATTTATTTGTGCTTTGAGTTCCTGAACTTCTTCATCAAGGAGATCTCTCTCAACCGCACAAACTTCTAGTTTAATTTCACAGTTTTTCTTTTCTTGTTGGACATTTCTTAAATTGTTAAATACTCTACTGAGATCAGCAATGGCACGATCCAATAGGTTTTTCAAGTTCGAGAAATTAGAGCATGTTTCAGTACTTACCTCACTGGTTTCTCTGATGTCCATGAAGCATATGTCTTCTGACTCGTCCTGTTCATATTCAAAATTGTTTTTGTCACCCCAACTGCTGAAGGCTTTTTGATTTCCTCTGGAATTCCTTCTCCTTGGTTCAGGACAATCATTTGCAATGTGTCCATACTTTCCACATTTGTAACATTTACCTTCACTTCTATTTTGATCAGTGATGTGTTTCCCCTTTGAGAAGTTTTGTTTACCTCTTCTGTTGTTTCTTGATCGTCTGAAGTTTTCAATGACTGACCTAGTGATTAAAGCAATTTTGTCTTCTCCTATTTCCTCTTCCTCATCTTCTTTGACATCTTCTGTGGCTTTGAATGCTACAGTTTTTTCCTTGTTGTCCTCCTGTCCTCATTTAATAAGATGAGTTTTCTCAAAAGCGATGAGATCTTCTCTTAGTTCATCGTATGTGAGAGAGTTGAGATTCATGCTTTCAATAGCGACCACTTTGGCATGCCATTGAGTGGGGATACTTTTGAGAATCCTGGTTATTTGATCACTCATAGGATAGGTTTTTTCAAATGCCTTGAGTTCTCCGATGATCTTGCTGAATCTACCGATCATGCTCTCAACTGATTCACCTTCCTTCATCGAGAAAAGCTCATATTCGTATACTAGAAGACTTATGATGGTTTGTTTGACTTTGTCAGTTCCTTCATAAGTTACTTCTAGTTTATCCCACATTTCTTTGGTTGTTTCACATCAGGTGATTTTTTCATACTCTTCTCCACTGATGGCATTGTAAAGAACATTTTTTGCTTTGGAGTTTACCTCAATGATCTCCATCTGTTCATCAGTGTAATTCTCTAGAGTTGGAATTACTTCAGTTAAAGTTCCACCATTTTCAACATCTTTATCATCCCTTTTTGTCTTTGTAATTGAGATGTCACCAAGCTTGATGACTCTCCATACTTTTACATCATAGGACTTGATGAATGTTACCATTCTGATCTTCCAGTGTGAGAAATGATTTCCATTAAAGTAAGGTGGTCTTGTTTGGGAGGTTCCTTCTTGGAATAGGGATCCAGCAATAATTTGATGTGCCATGATCTTTTCTCACTTGCTGCTAAGCAAATATTTGTGAGACCATACTCTAATACCAATTGAAAGTGCAAGAGGGGGGGTGATTTGCCTACTTTTTCGATTATCAATTGACTGCCTCCTTTAGTTAGTCGACTTGTGCACACAGCAAGTACTAAAATAAGCAGAACTAGAAAGTAAAAGTAGACACACGATGTTTTATACTGGTTCGGATCCAGAACGGATCTTACTCCAGTACCCTTGGGTTGCAAGCGTTTTTCTAATAAATTCTTTGATGCTTTTGGGTAACAAGAGTTGAATGTAATTCCTACGACTACACTCGATTCTTTTGCTCTCTTTTTCTTTTCGATACAGTAGCCTCCCCAGCAATATTTTTTTCTCCTCTCTTTTTTGAGTACACAGTAGATCACAAGGAAATACAATGCTTGATAAAAGTAGAGCAAAGAAGTTGAGAAGGTTTAGACTAAGTGTATGAGGTCTTCCTTTCTTCGGATGGCTTTATATAATAGAGTTGAGGAGCCGTTGGAGAAGGTTTCTTGAAGAGAGCAACCCAAGAGATTTGATCCTTGGAAAATGGATGTAAAATATCTATTTTCCAAGAATAAGGTTGATGCAAGATATGACTCTATTGATTGAGCGATCTTCTTCCTTATTGAGATGCATACAGCTTTTAAGATTTCCCTTGAGACTTGTGGCTAAATATTCTCTTTCCATATATGGGACCGTAATTGATTTCTTGACAACTGATCTGAGGATTAGTGTCGTTGCCTTATTTACTCCTTCACTTTGACCGGCAGATTCTTTCCATAGGAGAGAGTTCCTTGATTGATGTTTTTCTTATTTTCCTGCAAACACAATATTGTCATACATTAAAATTTGTACTCTAACAAAAGGCAGTTCTGGCGCTGACCACCAGAACTAGAAGCAACACCCTGCTGGTCCGGTCGACCTCCTGGGGCTACTGAGGCAGACTGAGAACTGGGGTGACTTCTACCACACTTGTTGCAAGAAGAGTAAGGAGTCCCCTTTGCAACACTCCCCTGTGAATAGGAACCAGATCCTCTACCAGTCTGATTATGACGAGGCCTGGGGGCCTAGGTAGGAGCACTAGCTGAAGAATGAACGGGTCTTGATGATCTCTTCTAAAACGAAGAGCAATGCCTGCCTCCGGACCTATGATGGCCAAAACCTAAACTCTCTGATCTAACCCTCTTGTTCTCCCTTGCCATCTCCCTCAACTTGTCTCCCTCGATATTTTGGGCATGAGTCATAAGTCAATAAATACCCATTTCACCCAAAAGAATCGTGGACCTACACTCTTTCTTTACCAAATCTGATACTTCGTAAACATACTTACTCATCTCATCTAACGGGTCAGCCACCATGGAAGGAATATACCTAGAAAGATGGGTGAACTTCAACCCGTACTCCTGAACCATCATGGAACCTTTCCTCAAATTCATGAACTCTTCGGCCTTAGCTTGCCTCAACTCCCTCGGGAAGAACGGGTCAAGAAAAGCCTTTTCAAAACACTCCCAAGTCATAGGGACCACTTCCCAAGCCCTAGCATCTTTCCATTGAGTAAGCCAAATATGAGCCACGTCCTTGAGTTTATAGGAAGCTAGCTTGACACCCTCAACACCAACAACTTGTATTACCCCAAATATCTTTTTTACCTCATCCAAGAAATTTTGTGGATCCTCACCAACTTTCGAACCCCAGAATTCAGGTGGGTTCATGCGAATAAATTCTTGAACTTGGGCCGCAACTCCACCTTAAAAGTGGATAGGGATAGGAGCCTGCTGATTGGCCTAGTCTGGGCTAGCATATGAATAGCATTCCTGAACTCCACATTTGTGACATCGAGGTCTGGAATCGGAGGGTCAACATTTTGAGCGGCTCTGCGAGGCATAGCACGGTGAGGAGGCATAATCTGAAATGTATAAAAAATGGATTAGAGGAGTAATAGAGTTAAACTCCATTGCACAATATTGATCAAGAAAGAAGTGAAGTTTTTCCTAAGACACCTCATAGGTTCTCTCTCATAAGTGTGGCTCACTTTACATACATGAAAGAGACTCTACTCGATGCGTCTTTCAGACATCCTAGGACTCTTGAACCTGAGGCTCTGATACCAAGTTTTTCACGCCCCGAGGCTACCCCCTAGGCATAACATGGGACCCGAGCCCACAAGGAGCACAAGTTAAACCTTGGTCATAGTATAACTTAGATAATCATAAGGAAACATAGCATAAGCATAAATAGAAAACTAGGCAATCCAATTCATAATGATAGAGTCAAGATGAAACATAATCCGAAATAAAGATTCAAATATTGTCAATGTCTGAAAAGCCTCTATATGCGTCATAAGGAGTTGCTGGGACAAGACCCCAGCTAAATCTAAGTACTAAAAGGATGATAATAAACTAAACTCAAGAATCGGTCCCCAAAAGATGAGGACTCACCAACAACTAGCTGGATGGCCTGAAATCTCTAGCCACGAGTCTGGGGAGGAAAGCCTGAATCTGCATCATCAAGAGGATACAATGCAGGATATGTGTCAGTGCTATAGGATATACTGGATATGTGAGACATACAAAATCCAAAGTAAACATACTATACATGCTTTAAAACTGAAATCATGATATGACAGTAAAAGCTGGAAAGCAAAGGACTCAATGCAATATTATAGGCAAAACATACTTGAAAACCATAAGTAATAGTAGAAGTTCTGAAATCTAAAAGCAGAGAGTCAATGCAATAAAAAACTTGAAACTGTTTCTGTGGAAGGTTCTCTAACCAATATAGACCATGTGAGCTACATGAAATCCAATATATCCGTCCCATCGATAGGACCCAATATACCTTGCCAGGGTATAAAGGCATAACTAGTGTGATCACGGTGTCTGATGCCCACTGATGGGACTTAAAAACCTATGTTGTCAAGTAGTTCTTGGATATACAAAAGGGGTACGCTAAACCCAATCCAACTCGGTGCTCAATACTACTCCCAAAATATACTTATAGCTCAATATACTTGTGATATATCTAATGTCAAATCTGTTTGAAAAGCATAATGGTATATCTGATACCATGCAATTCACATAGCTTAGGTAGACATATCTAGATGCCAAACCTTTCATAATACATAAGGACATATCTAATGACATGCAATTCATGCTTCAAAATCCTTAAAAGAAACTTAGCATAGCCATAATTCAAAACATGCTTTTCTTTCTAAATTCATAACTTGAAGAATTAGGCATGCAATTTCATGATAATAGAAGCCATGTTATCTAAACATGCCAATTATATTTGAAAACATGCAATTCATTGAAAACATGCTAGAAACCACCTTTTATGCATGGGATATTGAAATTATGCAAGGAATCTTAATTAAAACATGGGTAATGAATGGGAAATCATGAATTAATACTTTAAAACAAAACCCATAACTTTTTCTCAATTTGGGTAAGAACCCTGATTCCATAAATTCAAAAATCAAAGTAAATACATGGGGTTTTAGGCATAAGGGCAAAAGTAATCCCTTATTGAATATCCACATACCATATTGAAGCTTGCTTGATCTAAGATGAAAACAAATGGAGGCTTGAACTTGGCGCTTGAGACTTGAAGCTTGAAGGAGTTCTTTCTTCTTTTGGAATAGAATTGCTTAGAGTGAGAAGAGATTAGGCTATTAGGGAATAAAATCCTACTAAAAATGGCCAAAATGACCTCACTTAAGAGTTAAAAGGATGGTTAATTAAAAAATACCCCTAAGACTTAATTAGGAAAAATATGATAAAAGACTCAGCTTCAGAGACAACGAGTCATTCTATGGGCAGTCAACTGAAATGACGAACCGTCAACTAATTCATGGTTTCAGGTGCCACATCTGGAAGCCCGCTGAAACTAAACTACATGAGTCAATCTATGGTCCATAATTCAGAACGACGGATCGTCCTGTTGACTCATAGTTCTGACTTAAGGATATGAGTATCCTCTTATCCTCAGGGATTACGGGTGGAAGGATGACCCGTGGTTCAAAAGAATGGGTCATCAATTAACTCATCATTTTCAAGACCCTTCATGGGGGTCCTCTGGAACTCAAATCACGAGTTCATAGGAGGGGCTATGGTTCTAAACCACGAGCCATCGAGTGACTCGTAGACTGGGGGAAGAATATAACCAATGAGCAGATCATGGATCAGACTACGGATCGTGGTCCAAGACTACAGTCCGTGATCTGGTCTGTGATGTCTGGGAACTTTATAAATTTCTCAGAAATCAGGTTTAACAGCTAAATCGAATTTCAGGTGTTACACAACTAAAGTATGGATTACTAACTATTACAAACTAAAGGAAGCATTTCACCCCCATCCCACACTTAAAGATTAGCTCTGTCCCCAGAGCCTGCAAAACACAAAAGAAGAATGTAAAAGCTATGTGGTGGAAGAAACTCCCTGGTCAATCCTCTATGCCATCATCTACATCAGGACCAAGGTTTTCATCACCTAAGTCAGGATCAGCTTCCTCTTCACTACTGGACTCAAAGTCTGAGTCTGGGCGGCACATATCCCCATCGATAGCTACATCATCATCTATTGGTTCCACAAAGTCTGGCCCAATCTTCAACATTTCCCTGGAATGGCCATTTAATAGGTAATCCAGCTCCACCTAGCGCATCTCCTCTCTTATTACTGGCCGAGCTCCAACTGATAGCTGCAACATCTGCAATCCAATCATATGGGTAGCAATATCATTATCTCGAGCATGTCGCTCGACTAGTGTAAGCACGGGCCCATGGGAAATATCAAGTGCCCGGGTCTTGGTCACATCAACCAGACATCTCTATATCTGTGGTTTATAATCAAATAGCTCTTCCTCGATATGATTGCTTCGCAAAAACCTTGTCAGTAATCCACCAAATTTATACCTCTGACCTTGATGAACCCTCGCATTTTTATAGCCGACTTAATGACAGCCCCAACATTTATCTCCATATCATTCATAAGGGAAAAAACCAAACAAACTCTATCCCGAGTAACATTGGTCATGTTTTTAGTTGGTATGAGGCAATGGCAAACAATCTACAACCAAACACGCGCCTCCCTATTCATGTGACCATAAGGGAATGTCAAATGATACCATTTTTCCTTGTGGCAAATCCATCTCGCTGTTGATCTTTTTCCACCTAGCACATGTCAAATTTCCACATATAGGGGTATAATCAGCTTCTTTAGCGGGAGAGGGTAGGTATCCGGCATACCTAAGATAGCATTCAGATGGTGTGCTTAAAACTTCATGATTTTCCCCCTGATGTGCACCTCAAAGTCAGACTGCTGAGGGTCCCAATTTGCATAGAATTCTCTGATCAGGTGCAGGTTGCACTCAGTTGGCTCATCAAAAACAAATTGAATACTTAATTGTTCGATCCGTCGCAAAATTTGGGGGAACTCTCTTGCTAGGCTCGCCTTATCAATCATCTCCTCAGGGAAGTATTTGGATTCTGTGTGCACAGTGTACCATTTTTTGCCTTCCTCCACAACCCATCTAGTGCCGAACCTCTTTGTCTGGCCCCTTGGAACTGTTGGGGCCTTAGGGACATTAGTCCCAGTTCAAATTCTCTTTCTGTCCGTACTAGAGGAAGCAGCCCATTTGACTTTTTTTTGCCTGCCATACATGGTACCTATCCAAAACAACATAAACATCACTGCCAAGTTAGCCCTAGATTAGTAAGGCTAGCAAATACTAAGTGTGAAATGTTTTGGGAACTACCCCACACTTAGTTGCTAGCATGGATGCATCCGCTCTAAGTGAGGGTACTCATACATCCCCTCGATGTGAATGCCACCCATCAGAATATCCTAATGGTACTATACATCAGACTTCAAGCATAATCAAGCAGAGCTACGACATGACTATTCAATGTTATCACAATGCCAGCCAAAATCATGCAAACATCAATTTTTATATCATCCAGGCCTAGATTTACCCACACGACTCATCTAGTACTCAAAAAATATGCGAAACAGCATCCCGACAGTGAGGATAAAGAAACTCATTGTAGCTTAGTTCAAACGCACCTCATAGAATCACATAAATACCCGTGAAATTTCCAACTATCTCTCTAAAATGGCATCCACATGCAGCAAAAATAGGAGAGAAATAGAAGAGGTTCAAGAATTCTTACTTTTGTCGCTTAACCAAAGCAAAAGAGATGAAGAGTTATGGGCAATTTGGATGGCGTGGCATGTTTCTAGTTGAGGGAATTTGGGAGAGGTGGTACACTAGGTTGAAAGAATAAAAAGGGGTTTAGGGATTTTGTGTTTTAAAAGATGGGTGGGTCGGGTCACAATCGGGCTATTTTTAAAGAAATTTGCCCAATAAATTCTCCTCCATGCCACGGGCTTAATGCGGGAAGTGGCCTCTGTGACATGGTGCAATCATGGAGGTTCATTGTTCCTGTGTTTATATTTTAAAACAATTTTTCCCCTCCGTTCCATGCCACAATCGCGGACAGTGGCCTCCGTGACACGATACAATCGTAGAGGCCCACTGTTTCTAGCATTGGAAAATTTCTTTTCACCTTCGTTTTGCACAAGTTATTTCCACTTACCTTAGTGCATTGGAATGCTATGTTACCTCTTGAAATCGATCATTTACCCCTAATTTCCTTTCTCCCATCTTCCAGTACTATCATGCATCCTACAAAGAAACAAAAACACAAAAATTCATTAAAAAGATGGGTTGCCTCCCACCAAGTCTCGTAGTTTTGGTCGTGGATCGACTCTTCTTTTTGTATTTTCGTTTTTCTCATTTTTTATTTTTCATTTTTGACTAAAAGAAAAATCCTACACTATTACATTACATTCTTGGGTTGCCTCCCACGTAGCGCCTAATTTAATATCGCAGCATGACCCAGCTTACAATCACTCATCCGATAGTTCCACGGATGTCTTTTGCCGATCTTTATCTTCTGCACAATAATGTTTCACTCTTTGGACATTTACTAAGAATGTATTTCCTTTTTCTTTGTTGATAAGTTCAACTACCCCATGCGCAGTCATCCTTATCACTTTGAATGGTCCATACCATTTCGACTTGAGCTTTTCGGGAAACAACTTCAATCTCAAGTTAAACACCAATACTTTCTGTCTCGGCTCAAAAGTTCGAGCTATGATATGCTTATCATGCCATCTCTTGGTCTTTTCCTTTTGAGTTTTACATTCTCATAGGCATACAATCTAAACTCTTCGAGTTCGTGCAGCTGTAGCACTCATTTTTGGCCCGCCAAATTCGAATGAAGATTCAATTTCTTCACAGCCCAATAGGCTTGGTGCTCTAACTCTACGGGTAGGTGACACGCCTTACCAAAGACTAATCGGTAAGGTAACGTTCCAATAGACGTCTTTTATACAATTTTGTACTCCCACAATGCATTATCCAGCTTAATAGACCAATCCTTTCACTGCGCATTAACTATTTTCTAGAGGATTTGCTTCACTTTTTGATTCGACTCTTCAACTTGACCACTAGTTTGGGGATGATAGGCTGTGGAAACCTTGTGTCTCACCCCATACTTAGCCAACAAATTCTTGAACCAGTTGTTGACAAAATATGTCCCTCCATCACTATTAATAGCTCTCGGTGTTCCAAATCTTGTGAATATATGCTTCTTGACAAACTTCACCACCACCTTTTAGTCATTGGTGGGGAGTGTTGTTGCTTCCACCCACTTCGATACATAATCTACTGCAACTAGAATGTACAAGTTACCATATGACGGAGGAAAAGGGCCCATGAATTCTATTCCCCACACATCAAAGATTTCCACCTCTAAAATATTGTTCAAAGGCATCTCATGCCTTCTGGAAATAGTATCCATGCGCTGACATTGATCACACTCTTTTACAAACATGGCTGCATCCTTCAATAAGGTGGGCCAGAATAAACCAAACTGCAGCACCTTGTAAGCTGTACGCTCACCCCTATGATGGCCTCCATAAGGAGACGAATGGCAACTCTTCAAAATCTGCTTTGCTTCACATTCCAAAATGCACCTTCTAATCACTTGATCCGGGCCCTGTTTGAACAAGTATGGCTCATCCCATGTGTAGCAACGGGACTCATAACAAAGTCTTTTTCTCTGCTGACTAGTGACCTCAAGTGGATACACTCTGCTTACTATCAAATTCACAATATCCGCATACCAAGGAAGCTCAGTGATGCTCAATGCTAAGACTAGTTCGTCAAGAAACACTTCTCGAATTTTTCCATCTTCTGGAACATGGGACCAACTCTCTAGCCTCGACAAATGATCAGCTACTTGTTTTTCTGATCCTTTTCGGTTTTTTATTTCCAGATCAAACTCTTGTAGCAATAAAATCCACCAAATGGGCCAAGGTTTAGCATCCTTTTTATTGAACAGGTACCGAATCACTGCATGATCTGTATGAATGACCACTTTGTTACCCACAAAATATGACCAAAATTTGTCACATGCGTACACTAACACCAGCATCTCTTTCTCTGTAACAGTGTAATTAGCTTGAGCTACATTAAGATTCTTGCTTGTATAATAAATCGAATGAAAGACCTTCTCTTTTTGCTGGTCCAACACCACTCCCACAGCCACATCACTGGCGTCACATATCAACTCAAAAGGCAACTCCCAGTCGGGAGAAATTATTATCGATGCTTCAATCAACTTTCTCTTTAGAGCCTCAAAGGCTTTCACACAGTCATCACAGAACTGAAATTTTACCTCTTTCTCAAGTAGTTTGCACATCGTTCTTGAGATTTTGGAAAAATCCTTGATAAACTGCCTGTAAAATCATGCATGCCCTAGAAAACTACGCACGCCCTTCACAGATACAGGTGGTGGTAGCTTCTCTATGATCGATCTTAGCATGATCAACTTCTAAGCCCTTTTGTGACACTTTATGGCCAAGAACAATGCCTTCTTGGACCAAAAAGTGGAACTTCTCCCAATTTAATACCAAGTTTGTTTCCTTATAGTGAGCAAGCACCCTATCAAGATTCTGCAGACAAACTTCAAAGGAGTTACCGAATACGGAAAAATCATTCATGAATACCTCTACAAAGTCCTCTACCATGTCATACAATATCGCCATCATGCAACGTTGAAAAGTGGCAGAAGCATTACATAGCCCAAAAGGCATGCGCTTGAAAGCATAGGTACCATATGGACATGTAAATATCGTCTTCTCCTGATCTTCTGGAGCAATGGCTATCTGGTTGTAGACTGAATACCCATCTAAGAAATAATAGTACTTTTGCCCAGCAAGCCTGTTTAACATCTGATCAATGAAAGGAATTGGGTAGCGGTCCTTTCGAGTGGCTTCATTGAGCTTGCATTAGTCCATGCAAATTTTCCAACCTGTGATTATCCACGTTGGAATTAAATCATCATTCTCATTAGTAACCAATTCCATGCCTCCCTTTTTGGGAACATATTGGATTGTACTAACCCACTTGCTATCTCAAATGGGATAGACAATGCCTGCATTGAGCCACTTGATCACTTCCTTCCTCATACATCTTTCATCATAGAATTCAGTCTCTACTGATGTTAAACACTTGGTCTGTGTCCTTCCTCCATAAAAATTTTATGCATACAATGTGCAAGGCATATTCCCTGAATATCAGACATCTATTAACCAATCACCTCTTTTCTTTGTTTCAGAATAGCTAGAGCTCCTCCAACCTGTGCCTCAGTCAAACTTACCAAAAGAATCACTAGTAAGGTGTCATTCTCCCCTAAGTAAGCATACTTGAGGTGTGATGGCAACATCTTCATCTCCAGTTTAGGGGCTTCCATAATAGATGGTTTGGGTGGTGGCCCCAGAGGTCTATTCAAAGGCTCAAAGTCACCTGTACGAATGAATATGCTTGCTACATCCAGAATCTACATTATCTCATGGGCATCTGTATCTCCAAAAATATCATCCCCAACTAGAGATCTTTCTAAAGGATCCTTAGATGTATCAATGGAAGATTCGACTCTAGATCAATCACTGTGATTGCAGACAGCTCCTCATAGATAGTCGGCAGCTTCATAGCTTTGTAGACATCAAACACTTTAACTTTATCATGTGCCCGCATTGTAAGCTAACTTGCAGGCACATCTATCAAAGAAAGACCAGTAGCCAAAAATAAATGCCCAAAAATATATGGAACTTCCAGATCTACATCAAAATCCAAAATAATGAAATCCATGGGGAAAATGAGTGACCCCACTTGTACCAGCATATTCTCAACCACCCCATTAGGTCTTACAAGTGAACGATCAGCTAGCTAAAAAATAACTGTGGTGGGGTGTGGACTTCCCAACCCCATCTTTTTGAACAACAAAGTGGGCATCAAATTAATGTTAGCCCCAAAGTCAAATAATCCCCAGGCATCGATAGTCTGCCCAATAGTGATCTGAATGGTGAAACTCCCCAGATCTTTGAGCTTTGTTATCAGTCTTTTTGAATTCAGGATGTGCACTCTTCCGTAAGTGCAATAGTGGCATACTCCGTCAGCATGTTCTTGTTAGCCATAATATCCTTAATGTACTAGGCATACTTTGAAATTCCCTGCAAAACATCAACAAGAGGAAGATTAATGTGCACTTGTTTTAACAAATCAATGAACTTTTGAAAACATACTTTCTCCTTTTGCTTTTTCATCCTTTGTGGGAATGGGGGAGGTGGCTTCATACTTATTGCATTATTTTCATTTTTCTCATCTTCAGCCTATGCTTGTTTCTCATCTCTCACCATAACTCTAGGAGTTTCTTTCTTAGGCTCTAACTCCTCCAATTGTCTACCGCTTTGGGTGAAAACTGCATTGACCTTCTTAGGATTAGGATTAATAACACCTGGCAGACCTCCCTCAGGTCTAGTGTTTTATTCTCCAGTAAGTTGTCCTATCTAAACCTCTAATGTCTTTGTGGCTAACTGTTGATTCTTTATGTCAGCAGCCATCTGTGCTTGGTTAGCCATGATCTTCTTCAACATATCCTCAATATTGCTAGATGTGGCATTAGAGTTAGCACCATGTGCTTGTTGTTGAATATTCTAGGTTTCCACCTGGTTCCTAAACTGATTCTAATTCACATTTTTCCCCTGATTTCCGCTCCATGAGAAGTTTGGATGATTTCACCAAGTTGGGTTATAAGTGTTTCCAAAAATTTTATTTCCTTGACATGAAGCATTACCCATAAAATTTACTGACTCGAGGTTTGCCCCACATGCATCTGCTAAGTGATCACTATTTTCACACACCTTACACCAAGTCTGAGTTTATTGCACCATATTCACAAGAGCCTGTGATTGCCCTAAAGTCAGGTTGCTAAACTGAGTGTTCATTTGATTCTGCAAAGATGCAATCTATGTTGCTATGGTTTTCAATTGATCCACTTCTAATAACCATGCAGTCTTCTTTTTGATACTCCTCAAAACATCTACATTCCATTTCGGGTTTCCCTGTGATATGCGATTCAAAAGCATATACAGCTCATCATATGTCTTTTCTAATGCCTGTCCACCAGTTGATGAATCTAGAAGAATCTTCGTGTGAGGTTCAAGTACCTCTATAAAGTTATGCACTTTATTAGTCTGATGATGGTGGGTACAATCACGAAGCATGGACTTGAACCTTTCCCAGGCTTGATACAGATTTTCATCATCCTTTTTTCTGAAGCTCAAGATCTCACTTCTCAACTTTGCAATCTCTCCAGATGGAAAGAAATGGATCAAGAACTTCCTTGCTAATCATCCCAGGAGGTGATGGAATTAGGTGGTTCAGCTTTCAACCACCTCCTTGCTTCCCCTAATAAAGATAAAGGGAAAAGTGCGAGTCTCACATAGTCGGAAGAGACTCTTGTGGGGATATACGTGTTGCTAATATCAAGGAAATTCTACAAGTGCTATTGTAGATCCTCATGAGATAGCCCTGGAACTGCCCGTTAGTGTGCAATAATTGCACCATATTATGTTTAAGCTCGAATCAACCTCTTGAATCTGGTCTGCAAATAATACAGGTGAAATTATTGGCGAGTGGGATTGCCACCTCAAAAAATGGCCTTGCTACTGCCATCTCGACATGAACAACTTCTACCTGATCAACCAGTTGAATCTATTGAGATGGATATTGAGAAGTAGTTGATCTTCACCTCTGATGAAATGCTCATTCAGGCTCCAAGTATGGCTCTACCAATTCTCTATCTCTTGCCAGCTTGAAGAACAAATTGAATATGCAAGAATAGTCGCTAAGATCAAGTTGTCAACACATGTAAAATATTCGAAAAAGAAAATTTAGAAAATCACTAATTGCTTAAGTCCCTGGCAATGGCACCAAAACCTTGTTGCGTCCAAATATACACGCAAGTGTACGCAATCGTACAAGTAATATAGTAACTCTTTCGAGCTGGATATCGAACCCACAGGGAGTAGGTGCTTAGCAATTTACCTACTTTAATTTCTAGTAATATTTCAGACAAGCGTTATGGTTTAACAGAAAGATTTACCAAATTATAGTAGTCTACTTATTGCAAAAATAACAAAATAAAGTAATAACAAATTGAGCAAAGGTTGTTATTAATTTCAAAGAGAGATTCCAGGGCTACGGAATTTACCACAATCATGAATAGTAACTATTCATCTCAATGAACCTTATTTCTCTAATTACTAATTTTGGGGTTAATGATACAATCTGAGAATGGTCATTCTCTAAATCACCTACTTGAACTAGTCTCACAATTACATCATTGAGTGGGGATGTGAGTTTCTAGTTTAAATGCATTAATGGTTTCATCCCATTTATAACCAAATAAGGCAAACTAAGTATATTGCTATCATAGTTGCTAATCACCCTAACGTGAGCTAGAGATGATCTTATTCCTCATGTTATTCATCTTATTCTTATGTTCCCTTGGTTCATTCACGCGAGAATTACTTGTTTATTCTAATGTTGGTCAGACACTAAAATAGTAAGCATAAGAATTAATTGAGAAACAAATTTCATTGGTTCAAATGGAATACTAAACAATCATGTTCTAGCCATAACTCCAGAATAAGGGTATTTATCTACTTATAATCTAGAATAAAACACTAAAATTAATGTTAATCATACCAAAGTAATAAGTAGTTGAGTTACACGTTGAAAAACCCTAGTAAAAACCCTCCTTCTCTCTCATTTAATTTATTGGAATAATGTGTCCCCTAATTCTACTAAGAGTCCTATTTATATGACAATACGGTTCACTGCCAATTTGGTAGCTCCGTGTCATGGGCTAAACGCGGAGCACAGCCTCTGTGACACAGCCTTAATGTGGAGCACAGCCTCTCTGTCATGATGCTATTGTGGAGGGCTTTTATTTATTGCACTGAAGGCTTCAGCCATCTCCGTGTCATGCCAGTATCGCAGTGTTCAGCCTCCATAGCACGGAGGCAAAATTTCTTCTCCTTTCTCCCGCAAAGTGCACTCTTTCGCTTGTCTTTGTGTTCCACAGTGTGTGCTTGCCTACATACACCCTTTTTCAGTTCTATTTTTGAATTCATTCATGATATTTCAACCTGAAAAATGCTAATCACCTATGTTAGTTCATGGACACATTTTCACGGAACATTGCACAATAAAATCACAAAATTAGTTCAGAAACTAAGCTAAAAATGGACAATAATTGGCATTTGGACGTATAAATACGCCCAAGATTATTTGTGAAGAAGAAGGATGGTTTCATGCATATATGTATTGAATACAGGCAGCTAAATAAGGTGACCATTAAGAAAAGGTATTTGATACCACATATTGATGATTTGTTTGATCAGCTACAGGATGCAGCAGTGTTTTCTAAGATTAATTTAAGATTGGGTTGTCATCAGCTGAGGATCAGGGCTGTGGACATCCCAAAGACTGCATTTAGGACTTTATACGACCATTATGAGTTCTTACTCATGTCTTTTGGGTTGACCAATGCCCCAGTAGCATTTATGGTTTTGATTACCCGTATGTTCAGAGCCTACCTAGAATCTTTTGTTATAGTGTTCATCAATGACATTATGGCTTACTAAATAAGTGAGGAGGAGCACGAGCATCATTGGAGAGTTGTGCTTTGGACTTTGCGAGATCAGCAGTTGTATGCCAAATTCACTAAATGTGAGTTTTGGCATGAGTTCATGGTATTCTTGGGGCACTTGGTGTCAAAGGATGGGATTATGGTAGATCTGATGAAGATTATGGTAGTTTGTGATTGGGTGAGGCCTACATCTCCTACTGAGGTTCGCAGTTTGGTCAGGTTGGTAGGTTACTACAAATGGTTCATGGAGGGGTTTTCTTCTATAGCAACTCCATTGACTAGATTGACTTAGAAAAATGTCCCTTTTTGATGGTCTAACGAGTCTGAGGCGAGATTTCTAAAGCTCAAGGCTTTATTGACTTCAGCTCTGATTTTTTCTCTTACGGTTAAGGGCCAAGTGTTTATGATTTACTGTGATGCTTCCATATTTGGGTTGGGTTGTGTATTGATGCAGCAAGGCCAAGTGGTTGCTTCTGCTTCGAGATAGCTGAAGGTTCATAGAATTACCCCACTTATGACTAGGAGTTAGCGGCGATAGTCTTTGCATTGAAGATTTAAAGGCACTATCTGTACGACGTGCATTGTGAGATCTTTACTGACCGTTGTAGTCTTCAGTACATCTTCAGCCAGAAGGACTTAAATTTGAGATAGTGCAGGTGGTTGGAGTTACTGAAGGACTATGACATATAGATTCTCTATCACCCAGGCAAGGCAAACATGGTAGTTGATTCCTTGAGTTGGAAGGTGGTGAGTATGGGTAGTTTGGCATTCTTGGCAGCGAAGGAAAGACCTTTAGCTTCATACATTCAATACTTAGCTAACAGGTTGGTTAGACTTGACATTTCTGAGCCAGGTTGTATTCTTTCTTGTGTTGAGGCCAGGTCCTTATTGTTAGAGCAGATTCAGGTACAGTAGTTTGATGATGCGAGGTTGAGGATTATGCATGATAAGGTTTTGAGCAGCGAGGCTAGTAAAGCGACCTTGGATTCGGAGGGTGTTCTGAGGAATAAAGGTCGAATTTATGTTCCTAGAGTTGGTGATTTGGTCAGACTGATCTTGGAGGAGGCTTATTATTCTAGGTATAAGATGTATCGTGACTTGAGGCAGCACTACTTATGGTGTAGAATAAAGTGGGATATCTCAGATTTTATGTCTAGTTGCTTGAACTGTCAGTAGGTGAAGTACGAGCACTAGTGACCAGGTGGGTTAACCTAGAGACTACCCATTCCTGAGTGGAAATGGGAGCAGATAGCTATGGACTTCGTGGTAGGCTTTCCACATACTTTGTGGAGATTTGATGCTATTTGGGCCATCATAGATAGGTTGACAAAGTCTGCTCACTTTTTGCCTGTTCACACTACGTATAATTCAGAGAGGTTGGCTCAAATCTACATCTATGAGATTGTCCATTTGCATGGGCTACCTATTTCTAGCATTTCTGACCATTGTACTCAGTTTACTTCGTGTTTTTGGTGGTCTATTCAGAGAGAGTTGGGTACCCGAGTTTAGCTTAGCATTGCTTTTCACCCGCAGATTGATTGTCAGTTGAAGCATAGTATTCAGGTTCTGGAGGATATGTTGCGAGCCTATGTTATTGATTTTGGAGGTGTGTGGGACCAATTTTTAGCCTTGGCAGAGTTGGCGTATAATAATAGCTACCATTCTAGTATTCAGATGGCTCCATTTAAGGTGTTGTATGGTACGCGGTGCTGGTCTCCAATGGGTTAGCTTAATACTTTCAAGGTTAGGCCGTGGGGTAGTTGTTGTGTGATTTTATGGATAGAGTTTGGGTTATTCAGGAGAGATTTGTACTGCCTAGAGTAGGTAGAAGAGTTATGCTGACCGGAGGGTTCGAGACTTGGGGTTTATGGTTAGTGACCGAGTTTTCTTTTGTATGTCACCCATGAGCTTATGCTTTGAGACAGCTTAAGACTCATGAGAATAACTATCCTACTCATGATCTTGAGTTAGCACCCGTGGTCTTTTCTTTGAAGATTTGGAGACATAATTTGTATGGGGTGCATGTGGATGTATTCATCGATCATAAGAGTCTTCAGTATGTGTTCACTCAAAAGGAATTGAATTTGTGACAAAGAAGATGGCTTGAGCTCTTTAAGGATTATGATATGAGTGTGCTTTACCATCCGGGTAAGGTCAATGTCGTGGTGGATGCTTTGAGTAGACTGTCCATGGGAAGTGTTTCTTCCGTTGAAGATGAGAAGAAGGAATTGGTTAAGGAGGTTCATAGACTTGCTCGATTGGGAGTTCGCCTTATGGACTCAATAGAAGGTGGTGTGATTGTACAAAATGGTGTTGAATCATCTTTGGTAGCTGAGGTAAAGGCAAAGCAAGACAAGGATCCCATTCTACTTCATCTTAAGGGTGCAGTTCATCAGCAACGGGTGGAGGTTTTATCCCAAGGGGGAGATGGTGTACTTCATTATCAGGGTCGCTTATGTGTGCTAGATGTAGATGAGTTGAGACATCAGATTCTGACTGAAGCTCATAGTTCTAAATATGCCATTCATCCGGGTGCTACTAAGATGTACCGTGATCTACGAAAAGTCTTTTGATGGAATGGTATGAAGAGGGACATAGCTGGGTTTGTGGCTAAGTGTCCCAACTGTCAACAAGTAAAGGTGGAGCATCAAAGGCCGGGTGGCATGATTCAAGATATTGACCTTCCCACTTGGACATGGGAAGCAATCAATATGGACTTTATTACTGGTTTGCCTCGTACTCGAAGGCAGCATGATTCCATTTGGGTGATTATCGACTGAATGACCAAGTCATCCTACTTCTTGGTTGTTAAGACTACTGATTCAGCAGACGATTATACTAGACTCTATATCCGAGAGATAGCTCGATTGCATGGTATTCCCTTGTCTATCATTTCTGATAGAGGTCCTCAGTTTACATCTCAGTTCTAGAAATTGTTTTAGAAAGGTCTTGGTACCCACGTGAAGCTTAGCACAGCTTTTCACCCTCAGACAGACGGTCAGGAAGAGCGCACTATTCAGACTTTGGAAGATCTATTGAGAGCGTGTGTGATTGACTTCAAAGGTAATTGGGATGATCACTTACCTCTTATCGAGTTTGCCTACAACAACAGCTTTCACTCTAGCATCCAGATGGCTCCATATGAGGCACTTTATGGCTGGAGGTGTAGATCTCCTATTGGTTGGTTTGAGGTAGGTGAGGCATCTTTGATTGGACTATGGAGAAGGTTCAGCTTATTAGGGAGAGGTTGAAGACCGCTCAGAGTCAACAGAAATCTTATGCGGATGTGAGGAGAAGGGAGTTGGAATTCAAAGTTGATGATTGAATTTTCCTAAAGGTGTCACCCATGAAGGGTGTGATGAGGTTTGGCAAGAAAGGAAAGCTTAGTCCCCGTTTTGTAGGTCCTTATCAGATTCTGAGAAAGGTTGGTAAGGTTGCTTATGAGTTGGATTTTCCATCAGAGTTGGAAGTGGTTCATCCCGTTATCAATATTTCCTGGTTGAAGAAGTGTGTTGGTGATCCGAGCTTGATTGTCCCTTTGGAAGATGTGGGTGTGAAGGATAGTCTCACCTATGAGGAGGTTTCCATAGAGATCCTTGATTGTCAGATTTGGAGGTTGAGGAATAAAGAAGTTGCTTCGGTAAAAGTTCCTTGGAGGAATCAGCTTGTTGAAGGAGCTACTTGGGAAGCGGAAGAGGCCATGAAGGCCAAATATCCTCATCTTTTTCCTTCTGATTCAGTTCCAGCTTGAGGTACTAGTTTCCTCCTTAGTATGTCCCTCTGATCCTATCCCATCAGTTCCCTTCATGATCTTAGACTGCATTCATGTTTTCGAAGTTGATTTGACCATGTTTTAAGTTGAAAGGTTCAGTTTTCATGTTTACTCCTTGATTTCCTTGTTTGGATTGCTGGTTGGGCTATTTTCTCTCATGTTTCCCATTGTTTAGTCTTCATTCGAAGATGAATGATCCCAAGGGGGAGATATTGTAACACTCCGGAATTTGATCAATTAATAAGCTCAGAATCCAGGACTTTAGGCAGCTGTGTGGCCACCGCGGGCAGCCGCCACGGGAGTTGTTGTCGCGACGGGCCGTGGGGCACATCATGGAAACCAGCCAGCGATCGCTGATCAAATCCCCTCTGCCCGATGGGTGATCAATATGGATGTCATCGGAGAGATGGCCCGTGGTAACCCACCGTCGGGATCCTCCAGCAGCCTTGTCCCTACTCCCCGGTGCCTCGACGGGCTATGCCACGGGCGTCGTGGCTGCGACGGCCCATGGGGCCACATCATCAGAACCCTCCGGGAAACCCCTAGTCCTAACAAGCTATCCGACTCCTTGGCTAATGGGCCATCATGGGCTCGATGCCCGTCAGGTAGCCCGTGAGGCGGCCCATTTTCCTGAAATTTCTTATTTAAGTTTCAGGGGTGTTTTAGTTATTACCAACCCTTTTAACTCCTAAATGATGTTGTTTTGACTATTTCAAGTAGGTTTTTCACCCTTAGTATCCAAAGTCCTGTCTTATTACTTCACTCTTCTCCCAAAAAGGGAAAATTCTTCTCCAACCTTCAAGTCTCAAGCTCCAAGTTCAAGCCTCCTAAGTCTTTCTAATTCAAGTGGGTTATCTTCAATCAAGGTATGTGGGTAATCAACAATGGGTTCCTTTCACCCTTGTGCCTAAAACCCCCAATTCTTATTTTGAAATATGAACTTGTGAAATTAGGGTTTTGATCTAAATTGGGGAAAACTTATGAAATCAGTTTCTATGCATCAATTTATGGTTTCTTATGGTTTATCTATGATCTTATTAAGATTCCTTAATTGGTTTCAAAAGTCCATGCATTAAAGTTGAATTCTAGCATGATTCCCTTGAATTGCATGATTTCAAATGAAAGTTTACATGTTTAGATAACATGTCCTTATGTATTTACGAAATTGCATGCCTAATTCTTCAAGTATGATTTAAGAAAGAAAAGTATGTTTTGAATTATGGCTATGCTAAGCTTCATGAACTTATAATATGAGAATTGCATGATGCACGATGGGTTTTCATGCTTTTCAAACAAAAATTGGCATGATATTGTGCCACTATGAAATTATGAGCTATATATATATGTTTTGGGAGTAGTATTTAGCACCGAGCGACAAGGATTCGATTATCCAAGTCCAAAAACTACGTTGCCAGCGTAGGTTATGAAATAAAGTTCCCTATGGGCTTATGAGAGTGATCCACATCTTGATAATGGTGTCCTGTGTCTTAGTGGGCATTAGGGCAGCTTTGCCTACTAGGGTTATATAGTTGGGGATGGTGACTCGTTCCTTGGCAAGGTTCAAGTCAGCTTTGCTAACTAGGTTTATATAGTTAGATTTCATGTAGCTCACATGGTCTATTGTCGGTTATAAGAAACTCCCGTATGAATGATTTCAAGTTTTCTAAGCTTTATGATATCTTATTTTGAGGTTTGACCACAAACTCATGCTTATTACTCAAACCATGATATTTACTTATGACTTCTTTGATTATGCATGAATTCGGTTTTCAACTATGTTTTAAGCAAGCTTTCATATTATTTATGCATATCTCGCATACTCGGTACATCCTATAGTACTGACGCATATCTTGCGCTGCATCCTTTGTAGATGCAGATTCGGGAGTCCTTTTTCAGGCACGTGGCTAGAGCTTCCAGGCCACTCTATCTGTCAGCTGTAGGTGAGTCCTCTTAGGTCGAGGACTAGTTACGTTCTTAGCGTGTATCGGATCTTATTTCCGTACTTCGAGTTAGCTAGGGTCTTGTCCTAGCAACTCTTTATGTTATGAGTAGAGGCTTTTCATACATAGAGAGTATTTGAGTCTTTTTGCATCTTGTATGCCTATTCGGCTTGATTATCCATTTATGTTATTCTGACTTTATCTATTATGCTTTTGCTTATCTTTTGTGATGCTTGAGAATGCTATGACCAAGGGTTAGCTTGGGGCACTTGTGGTCCCAAATCTCGTGTTACGTCTGGGGGTAACCTCAGGGCGTGACAGTTAGTATTGGTGATTGGTTATTGTACTAGTGGTGAGCTTAAAAAATGTGCATGTGCTGCAACACCTCAAAATTTGATGTAAATAAATGAAGTACTTACTAAAATTTCTGCAGCAACTACTAAAGTTTCTGATGCAATTGATAAGTTTCTACAATAATTGTTGGAGTTATCACTGCAACTTTAGCATTTGTTGTAGTAGTTACTTCATCAACTTCAGCAGTTGCTTCACTCAACTGTAGTAGTTTACTTTTTTATTTATTTAGAATGATTGAATAAATTAATAGATTATTTCTATTTTATCTCAAATGTGTAGAATAAATGGCTCGAACTAAAAGAAATTTTATTTTAAAAGTGATGTTCCTACTAGAAGTTTAAAGAGAAATCGATTTAGTACAAAAAGACAAAGAGATGAAGGACAAGGCATGAACATGAATGTAAGACAATTGACAAATTTTACTAACCATCTCATGGCTGAGAGAGATGCACCCTCAAGTCATAAGCAATCGGATGAGGATTTAAAGTCCTAAGAACAAACATCAAGGTCGAAACAGTCTATAGAAGAAGAAGAATGTGGAAAAAAAGATGTTTCTTTCAAAGGTGTAGATGATTTTGCAAAAAAATCAAAAAATATTAAAGATGATGGTGAGGCTAGAGAAGAGGAGGATGAAGCTAAAGAGGGAGAGGTTAGATCAAAAGGTCAACATGATACACCTATACCAGAGTCATCTCATACTGTCGAATCTCCACCAGCCAGTCTTGTAGTTGTCACTCCTTGAATTGCCAGTCCTTCAGCTGAATTAGTTGTCTAGCCTATAAGATATTTGTCTTACGATTTTGTGACATCGATAAATACCCATTCAGATATGACCGGTGATGTTATAGTCAGATCAGGTATGGAAAAGTCCTTTAATCAACACGTATTGAAATCGATCCTAAAATTTGTGATATCGTGATTTTTGAAATAACGACGGATCAGGTCATTACACCATGGCTCTTCTATTTTTGGTTTATCTTGATATTTCGAATAGTAGGACTTTCCTCAGAGACCTCTCGATTAAAGAAATAAAGTGCTTGAAGGTATTTCGCTCTTTTACTTTGCCTTACTCTCTTGATTTTTAAGTAGAAATTTGCATCTTAGTTTCTGATTCACGTCGTGTGAATAAAAATTGGATGAAATGATGCCTTTATGAGATCTATGATCCAGATGATAAGAAAGTGAATATTTATAGGAAATTAAAGGACCGGATGTAAAGAACACAAGAAGCTTTTCTTGGATATTGATAAGTAAATAATACGCGAGTTTCAAGTGATGGTGTATGCATTAAATGAACTTTTACTTGATTTATTACCTAATTCATCGACCGTGACTAATTTACATAGAGATTAAGTGGAAAGTTTCAAAATGTGAAAAGTAAAAAAGTTCATAGAAAGGTTGGCGCATCAAATTTGAGCTACTTCCATTAGTATTAGGAAGTCAATTAGAATGTCATAATGGGAGCACATGCTATCATCATGTATCTAAGCCTTTAAATGGATACATTGAGTCTCTTTACTAATTATCAAAACCAAAAAATAGCTACGTTGAAGTTCATATTATTAGAGTTTTGACATTTATGAAATCAAGCACAAATTATATAGGTAGAACTTGGTTGTTTGCAACTCGGTCGTCTCAGGTAAAAGTTATCCAGCTTATAATATAAGACGTGACATGATTGAATTTTTGAGACTCTAGAGAATTAGTCTGTTCAAATGGTGTATATGTTTCATGATACATTGGAAAAATACTCATGACCTGTGTTTTATACTTTTGTTATATGTGAAGATTTTATGCAAGAGTACTAAGAAATGATGTAGGTTCTAATAAGCGTATTAGAGCATGTTACTGGCCATTCTATAGTCGTATAAGGTGGTTGTTTTGCCCTCAACCGCGCAATGAACTACCCATTTTTCGGTGTACACAACCCCTAAGGTTCTTTACCCTTGACATCCCGTCGGTTCAGGCACTCACCAAATACTAGTCTTAATTCACCAAACCAGTAAAACCTGACCCCCTAGGAACCTTAGCCCCCTAAAGCTCACCCATTTTGGACCCGTCAAGCAATACACCACCAACACCTCTAGTCTTGTACGCAACTAGCCCAGACATCATGAAACAACCAAGTCCATATGACCCTAAATAAGACCCCCAGTCAACACCCGGAATTAACAACCATATAAGTCATAACCAACTACTCAAGTGCCCAGACCACATAAAATTGTGTCACCACTTGCAAGCTTCTCGGACCTCCCCTAGGTAAAATCATAATAATAGATACCAATTTACCTATCGTTCATCCCCGAACGATCTCTAAGGCAGAAGGAAAAGAATGAACCAGCCCCTTGAACCTTAACGCTCTACCATGACAGCGTAAAAACATCCTTACACGAATCACCAAAACTCTCAAATCCCCCAGGTGTACCCAAACTCAATTGAAATTAAATTCAATCTCACACCGCCAAGGAATTTCCTCTCCTCCCCGAGTGCCCAAGAAATCCGGGGCCTCGTTGAAATATCAGAGCAAAAGAATTTCAAACATACCAGACCAAAACTTAATTCCTACGCTACATGGAACCAAAACTCAGTGTGGTGACCCAGTTCGCTATAGCGATCCGCCTTTGCTATAGCGATACCGTCGTAGCGGAATCGACCGCTATGTCGGTGCTGACCAACGTTGACTTCCACTATAGCGGTAATTTCTCCGCTATAGCGGATGTCATGATAGCTCTATGTCAACCACGATAATGGTTGACATGGGACAAAAACTCATAGAATTCCCTAAAAGTTCCTATTTTAAAACACACCTTAATTCCCGATGTTCCAGAACAAACCCTTCACGTCAACCTTGATATCGAGAGTTCTACTTACCTGAATTCATTTTCAAAAAGTCCTTAGGAATCCTTTATGTCTTAGCTAACGATAAAACTAGCTCACCACAAGACACATTACCCAATTCTCACCCGAATTGCCCAAGACCATATCTTGCTTAGAAATCGTCTAAGACTAGCCTAGCCTTAAAATTCTAACTCTTAACTCGAGAAAAAGCTTAACCTGGGCAATTACACCCTAAACAATGATATACCGAACATAACATCACCAAATACTACACTGTGTTTTCCCTTTGGGACATCTACCTTATGACCCTTTTCATCCTTCCATGATCAGAACATAAGAATAGACCATATAGAGTATAACCACTAACCAATACACCACTATGGGTTTCATTAACGCATAGATTTTCCACCATCACTTATATTAGTCTATTTAACCCTCATCAATAATCATTTATAACTAACCAACTTTTTAGTTATCACCCGAAGTCAAGCTATGCTTATTTAGCCTCGCAACTAGCTTATAACTTGTCAAATTACTGACTCAACATGTCTCAATCGCTCAAGGAAAATAACAACTAAGTAATACCATATCTACCCATTTCTTTTTATCGCACATGGATATTAATCCTTATAATTCACGCACTAGATCACAGCTCAACTAGCAATTTAAAATAACCTGGGAATGAAAAAGAAAACAAAACCGAGGAAAATAGGACAGGGATTCTGCCCTTCCCCTCCCGCTATAGCATCTTGCACACCGTTATGGCAACCCCAACAGCAGTAGCCCAGAAAAATGGAATTTTTCAGCAAGGTTTACCCATTCCATTTTCTCGGTTATCAACGTTAACTCCATAAATCTCACCACGGTCTTCAACATAACCCCGAGACCATCCACCACAATGCAAAGTTCAAAACTTAGCATCATGATATTACAAAATCAATTTTAAAATACATGAGAAAATTATTCACAACAACACATTCTCATTATCATGCAAGAATAACCCCCTTGTTCCCATGGTTCTCAACCAAGCCCGACTGTCCTGAAATTGGAGCTTTCCTACAGTCATAAGTCTTGTCCCCCTTACTATCTTAAACAATGATAAGTCCCATTTCAAAATGTAACATGAAATTTCAAATTAACACACATGGCAATTCACTAACCAAAGTACATAAAATAAAGTTATGACTCTTCCCGGACCAACATATCCACAATAAGGCAAGCACTTACACATCAACAATTGCAGTCATACGAGTATTTCTACACACATAATTTCAAGCTTCAAGTTTCTATCACAATTCAAGTCACATACACTACTCTTTATTCGCCCCATGGATGACTATAGTCGATCATCCATGCCTTACCACAGCCTCTAAGGCCAGATACCAGTTGGAACCTTCCCAGTTCCAACTTCTCTTACTTGTTTCACAAAAGTCAGAGTCAAATAATATCATTTTCCTTGTCGAGATACCAATACCAATTGGACCCAACTCATACAAGCAAGTAAATAAACCACACGAAAAGGAATGAAAGAAGAGGGATGTTTATTAGAATGTTTCACAGCTTTCCATACATCTTAAGAAATTCTTTACACGAATAACTCACAAACACATATAACTTATTCATAAGTCTCTGGTTTATCAACTAAATTTAGTCATCACTATCCAGACTCCATGCCCGAAGAGCTAAGCATGTTTTCTCCATCAATTGATATTTTGAAATCATGCTTACTAATCAAGTCTTGCTATAATTTAACCATAACTTACCTTGAATATCGAGCTTCTGCCAAGATGCGTGCAACTTGCCAATGCTAGTTCCAGTGATGACAGGGAATGACCATGAGATGCTGACTAAGTTCCTTAAGCTGAAACCTCTGATGTTTCAGGGTACAGACAAGGAAGATGCCTATAAGTTCATCCTGGATTGCCATGAGAGGTTGCACAAGTTGGGTATTGTACGTCAGTATGGGGTTGAGTTTGTCACTTTTCAGTTGCAGGGTGATGCCAAGCAGTGGTGGAGGTCTCATGTTGAGTGTCAGTCTTCTGTTCTACCTCCACTGACTTGGGAGCAGTTTTATGCGTTGTTTCTAGAGAAGTACGTCCCCCGTACCTTGAGGGACTAGAAGAAAGATGAGTTTTTGAACTTGGAGTAAGGAAGCATGTCAGTCTTGGCTTATGAGGCTAAGTTCCATGCGTTGTCTCGTTTTGCTACACAGATGTTGGGGTCTGAGGAGGAACAGGTCCGATTGTTTGTCAAGGGTCTGAATAGTGAACTGCAGGTACTGTAAGTGCATATGACTTCTTCAGGAAAAGGTTTTAATGATTTGGTGGATTATGTGAAGAAGATAGAGGGAGTTAGGCAAGCGGGGCAGGCTAAGGTTTTAGCCAAGAAGCCCCAGAATGAGGGAAATTTTGGTGGTTCATACTCCAGGGTCCAGCATCAGCAGGCTTACCCGGCCCGTCCTATTCAATCAGCTCTGCCATCTACTACAGGTGGTTGTCAGGTAGCTCAGTCTTCAGCTCCTAGAGGCTAGGGAGCGTCTTATACATCAGCTAGCAGACCTACTCTTGACCGTGGTTGCTTCTATTGTGGTAAGCTGGGCCACTTTAAGAGGGAGTGTCCACATAGGCAGACAGGTAATCAGGGTCAACAGCAGACTAGAGCAGTGGTTCCGACAGGCAGAGGAGATAATGTTAGGGGTCGTCCACAGGGTGGGTAAGGTAATTTTCAGGGAGGTAGGGGAGACAGGGGGAATGGCAGCGCAGGCAGGGGTGCGGCGCAGCCACCCTAGGAAGTTGCATGGATTGATGATCGGGCCCATTACTATGTGTTTGCATGGAGGATCGAGGCGGAAGCCTCAGATACTGTGATCGTAGGTACCATTCTTATCTGCGATAAAATGGCTTCGGTATTATTTGACCCAAGTTCTACGTATTCTTATGTGTCTGTGAGTTTTGCTTTGGGGCTGGATTTGATTTGTAATTTAGAACAGTCTTGAAGGAATAAAATTTGAAAATTTTCTTTAGTTCTACTGTTTGAGAAGTATCTAGACCTAGATGAGAGTGTTAATGCATAATTTCAGATAAAATTGGTATATCTATTTCTTTGATGTCTGATTAAAAGCGAATGAATGAATGAGTGTTTAATAAAGTATTATAGAAGGACTGTTTGTTTTGGCATGAAAGAGTTCATCACTGTCACTGGTTTGAACTGTCATTTACCTCCTCATAATGTCGCCAAGTCACCTAAGGTAGTCAAGAACTATCAACAAATTATTGATATGGTGAAAATGAACCAGTGCCAGGATAAGCATCTGGTTGAGCTTTTGAATTCTAAGAAGGTTATCAAAAGTGTGAAGAAGTCATTATCCTTAATTTCTTTGTGCACAATATTTTTTATGGTAAAAATACGAACATAAAAGCTCTTACTAAGTGGATATGAGCTCTCGACCAATCTACAAGCATTTTATATTCATTCATGGGGTCGAGAAAGCTATTCTCTCACAATTAAGGGTTTAATAATGGCGGTGAGTTCAACTATTAAGACCGACGACCTCTATAAATTTTTGTAGATTTTTATGGTAAACTCTATTCATTATTTTTATTGGTATTATTTTTTATTTTATTTATTATCCTCCTAATTATTTATGGCATTATTTTATCTATGCTTGTATATTTGAAATTATTTTTAGATTATTTTTTACATCTAAAAATAATTTAAGGACTTTGATGAAGAAGTATGATCTCCAAGAATTTTTAGATAGCTGGCGATAAACAATAACAAAAAAGTTAAAAATCATGAGCCATTTAATCCCCCGCAGAAATTGATAAGCCTCATTCTAAATTGATTGGTTGTTGTTGTTGTTTGCAGAAGTTGCTGCAATTATTTAGCATTTATTAAAATATATGCAACAACTGTTTAACAACTCTTGAAAACATATTCAACAGTTGTAGTTGTTTGTAGCAGTTACTGCATATGTTTCGGCAGTTGTTGCAACTCTACAGCAGTTGCTGAAATATATGTAGTAATTGCTAAATTTGAATGCGAAAACACATTCAACAACTACAGTTGTTTGCAGCAATAGCTGCATATGTTTAGCAGTTGCTGCAACATGTACAACAACTACTGCAAACAATTATTGAAACATATTCAACAGGTGTAGTTGTTTGCAGTAATTGTTCCTACGTTGCAGCAGTTACTATAATTGTATAGCTGTTGCTGAACAATATGTAACAACTGCTTAAAAAAATTCATACTTTACTGTATTTGTTGAACTTTATGATATAATTATATTCTACATGTAGTTTGATGAATCGGTAGCTCGTTCTCTAAATTAATATTTTTTACAATGAGATCTTTTATTAAAAGTACAAAGATGATTAGTGCATTGAGAAACTTCATACGTCTTTGGTAAAAAATTTCTATAAAATTCTTGTTTATTTCGTCAAATAGAGATGTAATGAAATATTTTCTTTCATCAAGAAATATTGCGTTAATCGTTTCAGCAATGTTTATTGTAATGATATTAAACTTGTAAAAATAAATAACCAAAACTTTTAACAATATGAAGATCTTTGAACAATAGTGAAATCAAAACTCAACACTTGTTGCATCTATTTCATTAGTTACTGCAGGAGATATTGCAGTTGCTGAAACAGCTGCAGTAGCTGTGGCAAACTACTGCGACTTCAACATGCCAAGATCTACAGCTATATAACAACAACAACAATAAGGTATAACTCTCGGGAAGAATGTTATGCTCTATCAGTGAAATTCAATACGTTTAAGAAGTGCAGTAGCCTCTGAAACCATCTCTTATTTGATTGAAGTGATCATTGAACACATTTACGGTATACGCTTGTGTTACTTTATAAAAGTGGTAAATAATTTTTTATTTTGAAAGTTATTTCGAATATTTTCTCTGAGGTGCCTCATGCAACAAACATAATAAGCTGAAGGGTAGACAATTGAAATCATCTTTTTAATACTTGAATATCGATCAAATATTATGCACAATTCAAGGGTATCATCTACAAAGTTGCTCATTTGCTCAAAAAATACTGGTAGAAGGTATCACACTCAAAGTCTACTACAAAAAATATCATCAAAAAATATATTTTTTTGCTTCCTATGCCAAAACAGAGAAAAATATTTTGCCGTACTTGTCGTTCAAAAATGTCCCATCGACAATTTTGACTTTTCTCATATGCCTAAGATCAAGAATTCAAGCTTCATAGGTTACAAAAAAATACTTAAACTTATCATTTTCATCAAGCTTCAATGTCGTCTTACTTTCCAAATTTACTGTTCTAAGCATATAACGGTACACATCAAGTACTGCATACATGTGCTCATGTGTTCCCCTTATGAAAGTCTTTTCAATATTGTTTTCCTTCCAAATCTTTCAATAAATGTCCTTGCATTTCAATTCAACACGGATTGAATTCTTAATATCTTTTGTATATGGGCTTTTATCCTCAAAAAATCTATCTTTGATGTATTCGCTAATAATTTTTGATATGGTGTGTGAGTTATGGCTTGTAAGATATTGTGAATCACATATGTGAAATTTTTCATACTTTATGATGTAAAACCTATCAGAATTTTTAAGCTTTACGGCTTTCAATCGCCACTTACATTCAGAATGTTCACATTTGACACAATATACAGAATATGAGTTGATCATCTTTTTAAATCTGAAATCTTTTTTCACGCAAGTAATTTTCAGTGTAATATCTAGTTCTTGCTTATTCTAGAATGATATACCATTATAAAAATTTATTTCATCATTTTGAATATGACTGGATTATGTTAATTGTATAGTTCATGATGTATTGCTGGCAACTTCAGGAATAGGAATTTGTTTACCTCCAATTTCTTTATCTGAAATATTCATATCCATCAAATCACATTCATCATTTAATATTTATTGATTTTGAGATAAATTATGATTTTCTACCAATTGTTCTATCCAGTATACCCTTAAAATGGGTCTACCTTCCTCTTTCAAATAAATACACAAACTGACTTAATTTTTTATCCTAAAAAGAGGCGCCTTTGCTTTTCACTGTAGTTGTTCATGTAATTGATGACAAGATATTTTAACTCATAATTTGATTCAAAATTGATAATGATTTTATTCGTAAAATTATCATACACGATATCTCAATGCACAGTCATCGCTATCATCTCTATCATTTTTTTATCTTTTTAACGCCAAATATAATAATTATTGGACTCAACTCATTTACCATAGCAATCAATCCCTAATGTTATTTTTTTCCCCATTGATGATGTTGAAGGTACATGAAGATAATATTATTTAAAATAAAAATATTAATCATGAAACATGAGAAAAATGGTACTAAATGCCACATAGCTTATTTAGCAACTGATTCATCATTTGCAGCAATAGATGCAACAGTTGCTATATTTTATTCAGAAACTGCAGTATTTGTTGATCAGTTATCAAAAATGTTGCAACAACAGATGCAATAGATTCAGTATTTACTGAAAAATAATGTAGTAAATGCTGAAATAGATGAAATAACTTCTGAAAAATATTCAGCATTTGCATATGTTTCAGCAGTTGCTGTAATTGATGGAGAAGTTAAATAAATTTTTCAGCAACTGATGCATATTATCAGCAGTTTCTGCATCTATTTCAGCACCTGCTGTAAAAGTTGTTGAAAAATATATAGCAATAATTGAAACAATAGTATAAAACTCAGATGAATATACACACAAAATTACATGATTCACTTACTAAAATGATCAAAAATTACCTCTCAAGTAATTTTCAATGCTACACAAACGAAATTTAATTCAAATTAAGAATAAATATTTTTTTCCTCAAATTCTTCAAGGAAAAAGCTTTCTGGCAACAACAACAATAACAACAACAACAACAATAACAGCAATAACAATACCAACAAGAGAACATAAAACAGAGAAGAAGTATCACGATCTAAAATCCACAAGGATCATGACGGAACCTACCTCAACCAAATTATGGTAGGTAATTCAAACTCAACAAAATACAATACTCAAAATAAAGGTAATAATAAAGGATTCAAAAACATAAAATAAAGATGATGTCTCTAAATATCGTCATCTAGCACTAAACATAGTAACCCAATCAAGCCCAAGACTCAGAAGTCATAAGTACAAGAGCGACTCTAAGACGATATCAAAATTGAAAAATTTAACACTGTCAAGGCTGTAAATAAATAGAAAAATAAATGATAGAAGAAGCTAGATCGATGTTCAAATAAAAGAGCTCACCAGAGCTTTGAGTAGCAATCATGAGTATGAACTCAGCCACAGGGTTCGCTCGTACCAGAATTTGTATTAGGATACAGAAAAGTAGAAGTGAATATAATCTACTTATACTCAGTAGGCATCATACGCTGACCAAGCTTAAGTAGATACTACATCAAATAAAGAATATTAAAATAACCTTGCACGCAAAATAATCCCAGAAGTTCAATATCAATGAATAGTATAGCTCATCTTAATCACAACAATATATAATGCAATGTAATAATATCAGATGATATGCAATGGACAATGCCTATCGAATACACCCCCTCCAATGGTTTACTGCAAAGGTGTGACCTATAGAAAATTCGCGAGATCCATATATCATAGTCGGACTTGAACCGAGACTTCCAAGTATCATATACGAACTCACACCGAGACTAAAATTAATAACATTGACTTAAACTCAAATCGAGAGTAAAATTATTTATTTTTTAAACATATCCCTTGTAAATTATATCCTTCAATCCTGTCATGCCCCGAGGCTAGCCCCTTAATGTAACACGGGACCTAGGATCACAAGGGACCCCCAAGCTAATCCTGAATATGGCATATCACAAGCATACTGGATATAATTCTGAACAAGCAGAAGCATACTGAAGAAATCATAACTGAAAGGAATAATGATTCTAAAAATATCTGAAATGATAGTCTATCTGAGAATAAACTGAACTACATAAGCTGAAGTCTGACTCTATGTCTGAAAGTCTCTAATACTAATGAGATGCTAGGAAAAGCACCCAGCTAACTCTAAATACTGAAACAAGAACAACTGACTAACTCAAAAAGCATGAAAATATGTTCTCGGATGATGAGGACTCACCACTGGCTGTCGATGCGCTGGCACCTGTACAGACTACTCGCGGGGCTGAATCTGAGAGTCTGAACCTACATCATGATAGAATGCAGCATATAGAGAATGCGTCAGTATGTTGAATGTACTGAGCATGAGGGATATGCAAAGCTGACTGAATATGTAAATATGCTAAATTACTGAAAAGCTGTAAATTGAACTAAACTTTAGTACATAGGCCCAAATGTATAATCATGCATAAAAGAGATGAAATGTAGGAGTAATCTAAAACATACAAGAAGTTGGAAGTAAACATAACTAAGGGTCTAATGTACTTTACTAAAACTAACACTGTGGAAGAGTCTATTAACCGACACAAACCACGTGAGCTAAATGTGAAGTCTGATGTATACGCCCCATCGAGAGGACACAATATACCTTGCCAAGGTATAAAGGCATGGCTGATGTGATCACTATTTCTGAGGCCCAACTGAGGGGCTAAATAACCTATGGTGGCACGTAGTTTTGGACCTTAAGGGTACACTGAACTCTGGTATAACTCGGTGCTAAACACTACTCCCAAACTAAATACTAATAGCTCGTTTTAAAACTGGAATCCTGAGTTTCTGAGTCAGGACTAGACTAATCTAAAATCTCTGTTTTTCTGAAATGTTGTAGTAGACTTAAAACTAGCTAAATGCTGCTTTTAAAACTCATACTGATAAGCTAGGTTGAATTTTGAAGGAAATATAATACTTTAGAAAAATCCTACAATTTAGGGCTAATTTCTTGATTTCTCAAGTCATGGTGAAAAATCATGCAAATCATTAAAACATATTACAATTAATATAAAACAGGATATAAATCATGTGAGAATCATAAGAACTAAATTCTAGAAAGATTTGCATAATTGGGTAGGAACCCTAGTCCTTAAACCATGAATATTTAAAGAAAGACTAGAATTTTGGGCATAAGGATGAACTAAACCCTTACTAAATACCCACATACCTGTTAGAAGAGAATTCATGAAGAAACATTGAAGTTTGACACGCTGGAGAAGAACGTCTTAGGTTTGACGAAAAGATCTTGGAGAAAGTCTCGGATATTGCCTTTGAATTAAGAGCTTGAGTATTCTGAGCTTTTGGGAAGAGAGCAACGTAAGTTTTTGAATGAAAATCGTGCCCAAAGGGTATAAGGACGTCTTATATGGGTGGGGGATGGATTAGGTAAGAAAAGGACCAAAATGTCCTTGAAATAAGCCAAAAAAACAAATCCCATCGGGTAAAATAGGGGGGTGCTCCGCACACCCCAAGGCACGGCCCCCCACCGTGCCTCGCGAGGCCTAATGCGTTGTAGGGTACCGTGCGCCATGCATCCCACCACGGGCTTGGTCCTGTGGACCCCTGTGTTATGTCATGCGACCCGAGGCCCAAAGCCATCTTCCTACCCCCCGAAGCATGGTCCCTTTTACCGCTCTAAGAATTCCCCACACTTCTAAACTCGCCCCCAAGCGATTCCCATTAGTTATAAGGGTCATATAGGTTCAGTTTCTTGCTCCAAAGGTCATTTTAATGTACGGGTCATTACATTATCTCCCCTTTGGGACCATTCGTCCTCGAATAAAGACTAAACAAGCTGGCTTTGGAGGTAAAGAGCTGCAATTCCTACCAACTGGATTCTAAAGACATCAATGCATGCTGAAAATGTGAGAACAACTAAGGGAACGTAAAACTGAAGGAAAATAAATCAAGGGAACTGAGAAACCTGAGGAGAAACTATCACCTCAAGATGGAGCTAAATCGGAAGGGAAGAGATGAGGGTACTTGGTCATTATGGCTGCTTCTACTTCCCAAGTGTCTTTCTCAATTGACTGGTTTCTCCAGAGAACCTTCACCGAAGAAACTTCTTTGTTCCTCAACTTGCGAACCTGATGATCAAGAATTTCAATTGGAACCTCTTCATAGGTGAGATTATCCTTCACACTCACGCTTTCTAGTGGAACAACTAAGACTGTATCACCAATGCACCTCTTTAACAAGGATATGTGAAAGATTAGGTGCACTGATGCTAAGTCTGCGGGAAATTCTAACTCATAAGCCACTTTGCCCACCCTCTTAAGAATCTTGTAAGGACCTAGATAATGAGTACTAAGATTCCCCTTCTTACGAAACCTCATCACACCCTTCATGGGTGAAACCTTCAGGAATACCCAATCGTCAACCTCGAATTCTAGGTCCCTTCTCCTCACATTTGCATAAGATTTCTGACGACTCTGAGCAGCCTTCAAACTCTCCCTAATGAGCTGAATTTTTTCTATGGTCTCATGGACTGAATCTGGCCCTATCAAAGTTGCTTCTCCTACCTCAAACCAACATATAGGTGATCTACACCTCCGCCCATAAAGTGCCTCATACAGGGCCATCTGAATGCTAGAGTGGAAATTGTTATTGTAGGCAAACTCTAGAAGCGGCAAGTGCTCATCCCAATTACCCTTAAAGTCGATAACATAAGCCCTCAACATATCTTCTAAGGTCTGAATGGTACGCTCTGCCTGTCTATTTGTCTACGAGTGAAAAGTTGTGCTAAGATTAACCTGAGTACCAAGACCCTTCTGAAACGATCTCCAAAACTGAGATGTGAACTGAGTACCCCTATCTGAGATGATGGATATGAGAACTCCATGCAACCTAACTATCTCCCAGATGTATAGTTTGGCATAATCCTCCGCTGAATCGGTAGTCTTGACAGCCAAGAAGTAGGCCGACTTAGTCACCCTGTCTACAATCACCCAAATAGAATCATGATGCCTGCGAGTACGAGGTAAGCTTGTAATGAAGTCCATGTTGATGACCTCCCACTTTCAAGTAGGAATGTCCATATCCTGAGTCATACCACCTGGTCGTTGATGTTCTACCTTCACTTGCTGACAGTTGGGGCACTTAGCCACAAAATCAGCAATGTCCCTCTTCATTAGATTCCACCAATAGACTTCCCATAGGTCACGGTACATATTGATGGCGCCAGTATGGATGGAATACCTGGATCTATGAGCCTCTGTCAAAATCTGTTGCCTCAAGTTACCTACATTAGGAATGCTTAATCGGCCCTGATAACGAAGCACACTATCTCTCCCTTGGGAGAAAACCTCTACTCTTTGCTGCTGGACAGCACCCTTCAGCTGAAGTAAGATGGGATCATTGTCTTGATTTTCCTTCACCTTGGCTACCAATGAGGACTCTACCTATTTTGAACAATGACACCACATTATGACGAATTTGTAAGGCGAACTCCTAACCGAGCAAGCCTGTGGACATCCTTGGCTAATTCCTTCTTTCCTTCATTAATCTGTGACACACTACCCATGGATAACCTGCTAAGTTCATCAGCTACTACATTGGCCTTACTAGGATGGTAAAGCACACTCATGTCATAGTCCTTAAGGAGCTCTAACCATCTTCTCTGACGAAGATTCAACTCCTTTTGCGTGAACACATACTGAACGCTCTTATGGTCAGTAAATACATCTACGTGGACACCATACAAGTAGTGTCTCCAAATTTTCAAGGCAAAGACCATTGCTACTAACTCAAGATCATGAGTCGGGTAATTCTTCTCATGAACCTTAAGTTGTCTGGAAGCATAAGCGATGACCTTACCATGTTGCATCAGAACACAACCTAAGCCAACTCTGGACGCATCACAATATACTACGAAACCATCTGAACCCTCTTGTAGTGTCAAAACTAGAGCTGTGGTCAACCTAGTTTTCAACTCTTGGAATTTCTTTTTACATTCATATGACCACTGGAACTTAACCTTTTCTGCGTCAACCTAGTCAATGGAGAAGCTATGGACAAAAACCCCTCAACAAACCTCCTGTAATACAAGCCAGACCCAAAAAGCTCCTAATGTCTGTTTGAGAAGTGGGTCTAGGTCAATTCTTTACAGTCTCTATCTTCTGAGAATCCACTCGAATGGCCTCCTTAGATACTACATAACCAAGAAAAGCAACTGACTGCAACCAAAACTCACACTTACTAAACTTGGCGAATAACTAGCGATCCTTGAGAGTTTGCAGCACCACTCTCAAATGATTTGCGTGCTCCTCCTCGCTCCGTGAGTAGACTAGAATATCATATATAAAGACAATGACGAACATATCCAAATACTACTTGAACACTCAGTTCATCAAGTCCATAAAAGCTGCAGGAGAATTCGTTAGTCCAAAAGACATAACCACAAATTCATAGTGACCATACCGAGTCCTGAAGGCTATCTTCGAAATGTCACATTCTCTAACTCTGAGCTAACGATAACTGGATATGAGTTCAATCTTGGAGAAATAGCTTGCATACTGAAGTTGGTCAAATAAGTCATCAATCCTCTGGATGGGATACTTATTCTTGATTGTGACCTTGTTCAATTGATGGTAGTCTATACACATCATGAGAGAATCGTCTTTCTTACTAACGAAGAGAACTGAAGCACCCCACGGAGAGATACTGGGTCTGATGAAGCCCTTATCTAGGAGGTCCTTGAGTTGTTCCTTCAGCTCCTTAAGCTTAGTTGGAGCCATTCTGTAATAAGGAATAGATATGGGTTGCGTATCTGGAAAGAGGTCTATCCCAAAGTCTATCTCCCTCTCAGGAGGGACTCCGGGCAGATCTTTAGGAAACACCTCTGAAAACTCACTAACTACCATAATTGACCAGAAAGGTGGGGTTTCAGACTCTAAATCCTTAACCCGTACTATATGGTAGATGTAACCCTTTGAGATCATTTTTCTAGCTTTGAGGTAAGATATGAAATGACCTTTTGATGTTGGAGGACTACCATGCCATTCTAAAATAGGCTCATTTGGAAACTGGAATTTTACAACTCTGGTTCTGCAGTCGACTGAGGCATAAAGGCATGTATCCAATCCATGCCAAGAATGACATCGAAGTCGGTCATATGTAACTCTACTAAATCTGTTGAGGTGGTTTTATGAATGACTGAAACTGGTCAATCTCTATACACCCTCTTAGCTAGGACTGACTAATCAACTGGAGTAGAGACTGGGATGGGCTCTAGGAGTTTTTCGGGACTGACTCCAAATTTACATACAACATAAGGGGTCATGAAAGATAGGGAAGCCCCTGGATCTAACAGGGCATAAACATCAAGAGAGAAGACTGATAACATACCGGTGACTACATCTGGTGAACTCTCATGCTCCTGGCGTGAAGACATGGCATAGAGACAGTTCTGATGTTGACTGCCACCTATGCCATAAGTATTACCCTGCTGAGCTGCGCAACCTACTGAAGCTGCTGAAGTGGTAGACTAAGCTCTGTTACCCCTCTGTCCCTATCTTGCGGAAGGGCACTCTTTCAGCCTTCCAAGCTGACCACACCCAAAACACCCCTCTCTGCTAGCAAAACACTCACCTGGATAATTTTTACCACACTTCGGGCAGGCTGGAAAAGTGTGATTACCTAAAACATTGCCCTGAGACTTAGAGCCTGGTGCTCGCTTGTTCTGATCATGTCGAGGCCTGAGAGATGGAGCACTAGCTGATGAAGGTGCTGGGGCTGCAGACCTCTGCTGAAACTATGAGCGATTCCCACCTTCCGACCTCTGCTGAGAATATTCATAATTGCATGTCCTAGCCTTTTTTTCTATCCCTAGCCATCTCCTTAAGCTTATCTTCCTCAACCTGCTGAGCATGGGTCATCAGTCTAGAGATATCGATATCCCCCAATAACATATAATTTTTGCACTCCGTTTTCACCAAATCGGATACCCCATACAAGAATTTGCCCATTTATGCCCTCGAATCGGCCACCATAGATGGGGCATACCTAGAAAGTTGAGTGAACTTCAGCCCATATTCCTGGACTGACATCCATCCCTGTCTCAAATTCATAAACTCTTGGGCCTTAGCCTCCCTCAACTCCCTCAGGAAGAACCTGTCCAGAAAAGCTCCAGTAAAACAATCCCATGTCACAAGAGCTGCATTTACACCCCTCTTGTCTTTCCACTGAGTGAACCAAATATGAGCCACATCCTTGAGCTGATAGGATGCTAACTCCATACTATCCACACCAGTCACTTTCATTACCTCAAGAATCTTATTTATCTCATCAATGAAATTCAGGGGGTATTCACCAACCCTTGACCCTAGAAACTCTGGCAAATTCATGTGAATAAAATCTCGAACTCGGTTGCGATTGATCCACCATTTGGATTAGCAGGGATTGGGGCCTGCTGATTAGCTTGATTGGTTACTGTCTTATCTAATAACTGGATTGCATTACGAAATTCCGCATTCGTAACCTCATGGTACGGGCTGGAGAATTAGCATTAGCATTTCGGGCATTAGCTCTGCCAAGAGGCATGATCTGAAACGCATAACAAACAGATTAGAGAGGAGAAACTTACTTAAACCCTATCTCACGATAAAATAGTGAAAGAAGTGAAGTTTTTATTAAAACACCTCGTAGCCTCTCCCTCATAAGTGTGGCGCGCTTCACACCCATGAAAAAGACTCTACTTAGTGCGTCTTTCAGACACCCTAGGACTTTTGAACTCTGTGATCTGATATCAAGTTTGTCACGCCCTGAGGCTAGCCTCTAGACATAACACGGGACCTAGGGTCACTTGTGACCCTAAGCTAACCCTGAATCTAGCATATCACAAGCATACTGGATATAATTCTGAACAAGCAGAAGCATACTGAAGAAATCATAACTGAAAGGAATAATGATTCTAAAAATATCTGAACTGATAATTTGTCTGAGAATCAACTGAACTACATAAGTTGAAGTCTGACTCTATGTCAGAAAGCCTCTAATACTGATGAGCTGCTGGGACAAGCCCCCATATAACTCTAAATACTGAAACAAGAACAACTGACTAACTCAAAAAGCATGAAAATATGTTCTCGGATGATGAGGACTCACCATTGGCTATAGCTGCGCTGGCACCTGTACAGACTACTCGTGGGGCTAAATCTGAGAGTCTGAACCTGCATCATGATAGGATGCAGCATATAGAGTATGCGTCAGTACGTTGAATGTACTGAGCATGAGGGATATGCAAAGCTGACTGAATATGTAAATATGCTAAATTACTGAAAAGTTGTAAACTGAACTAAACTTTAGTACATAGGCCCAAATGTATAATCATGCATAAAAGAGCTGAAATGCAGGAGTAATCTAAAACATACTAGAAGTTGGAAGTAAACATAACTGAGGGTCTAATGCACTTTACTGAAACTAACACTGTGGGAGAGTCTATTAACCGAGATAAACCACGTGAGCTGAACGTGGAGTCTGATGTATACGCCCCATCGAGAGGACCCAATATACCTTGCCAGGGTATAAAGGCATAGCTGATGTGATCACTATTTCTGAGGCCCAACTGAGGGGCTAAATAACCTACGATGGCACGTAGTTTTGGGACCTTAAGAGTACGCTGAACCCTGGTTTAACTCGGTGCTAAACACTACTCCCAAACTGAATATTAATAGCTCGTTTTAAAATTGGAATCTTGAGTTTCTGAGTCAGGACTAGACTAGTCTGAAATCTCTATTTTTCTGAAACGCTGTAGTAGACTAAAAACTAGCTAAATTCTGCTTTTAAAACTCATACTGATAAGCTAGGTTGAATTTTGAAGGAAATATAATACTTTAGAAAAATCCTACAATTTAGGGCTAATTTCTTGATTTCTCAAGTCATGGTAAAAACTCATGCAAATCATTAAAACATATTACAATTAATATAAAACAGGATATAAATCATGTGAGAATCATAAGAACTAAATTCTAGAAGGATTTGCATAATTGGGTAAGAACCGTAGTCCTTAAACCATGAATATTTAAAGAAAGAGTAGAATTTTGGGCATAAAGATGAACTAAACCCTTACTAAATACCCACATACCTGTTAGAAGAGAATTCATGAAGAAAAATTGAAGTTTGACGCTGGAGAAGAACGTCTTAGGTTTGACAAAGAGATCTTGGAGAAAGTCTCGGATATTGCCTTCGAATTAAGAGCTTGAGTATTCTGAGCTTTTGGGAAGAGAGCAACGTAAGGTTTTGAATGAAAATCGTGCCCAAAGGGTATAAGGACGTCTTATATGGGTGGGGGATGGATTAGGTAAGAAAAGGACCAAAAAGTCCTTGAAATAAGCTAAAAAACAAATCCCATCGGGTAAAATAGGGGGGTGCACCGCACACCCCAAGGCACGTCTCCCCATCGTGCCTCGTGAGGCCCAACGCGCGACAGGGTACCGTGCATCGCATGGCCCACCACGAGCTTGGTCCAGTGGACCCTTGCATTGTGTCGTGCGATGCAGGGCTCAAAGTCAGCTTCCTACCCCGCGAAGCATGGTCCCTTTTACGGTTCTAAGCCTTCCCCACACTTCTAAACTCACCCCCAAGCGATTCTCATTCGTTATAAGGGTCATATAGGTTCACTTTCTTATTCCAAAGGTCATTTTAATGTACGGGTCATTACAAATCCAGTGTTTCCATGTACCATGAGATGAATGATTATGCATGAACATGAAAGTAAAAATAAGCCCGATGCAACATATATGCTAACAACCTCATAATCACAATAAATCCTAGAATTCAGGCTACAAGCCTCAATATCAAGCCAAGAATCTAGGTTTCTTATCACCCACAATAATATAAGCCCCAATTTGGGCGTCACAACAATATTTCTCCTCAATTGGTACTCAAATCCATAGTTTATCCCAACACATAGCATATTTTACACGATAAGTTCCCACCCAAGCAAAGTCTGAAGAAAGTTAAGCCACAACCTACCTCAAAGTCAAACTGCAAGCCTATACTTGATCACACCTGAGCCTTCCTTTTTCAAATAGCCTCAGAACGTAACCAATCTACTAATAATAAATTCTATGTGTAAAGACGAGTTCAACGATACCCATATTACTAAGATTCTAATTCATATACAAAAACTCAACCCAAAAGTCAATGCCGAGTCCACAAGGGCAAAATTGGATTTTTTTTGAAAAATCAATACCCAAAGCTTAAGGAGTTCAAATATAAAATTTCATCAAAAAAAGAGTGAATATCGAGTTTTAAATCATCAAATACCACTCTTTAAGTTTACGTGGAAAACCCCAAATTCTCAAGTTGAAAAACCTAGATTTAAAGGTAAAATCATAAAATAATCATTGGGAAATGTATAAAAGTAATATACGAAGCTTACTCAATGAATAAATCTTGAAACCCCTTTTGAAATCGCCCAAATTGAGTTATGAAGCTCCAACAACAAGTTATGAAAGAAATAAAATAAAAAGAAAGACCCACTGTTAAGGACACAACGATTTCGCACCAGCAAACAACTGACCGCATGCGTGATCTCAATATAGCGGCAAAACCTCCACAACAACGAAAGTTACCTAGGCAGATGGACTTTGCCGCTGTGATCAACCACGGCGGCAATGCAGAAGCGAGCAGCTCCTGCCAGGCCCAACTCCGCAGGCACGTAAGAGCTAGCACTGAGACTCCACCGGTGCGGCCAGAAGTCTGCAAAAGCGACTTTATCTTTGTCGGCTAAGATCCACAGAAGCGACGCCTTATCCGCAGGTGCGACAATGTCAGTGCAGGCCAAAGGCCACTGGTGCGATGCACCAGATAACAACCTCAAAAATTCTCAAAAGTTTGAGTTGACCCTTGAAACTCACTCGGAATTCCACGAACACAAACTAAATATTCTTCTAGACAAATATTAACAATTCAAAATCAATGAAATCATCGAATTCCCCAATGTAGGTTGTTTTCAGAGAATGTTGACCGAAGTCAACTCTAGACCTAAACTTCCAACTTTTTGACCAATTATCCAAAATGCAGAAAGTCTTGGGACGATACATGAATTCGTATAACTCCAATTCAAGAGGTTATCGCGTTGAAATCAACCTGGAATGTCAAAAATCAAGGTTTGTATTCTGAAATAGGGGAAATCTGCACATCTTTCGAGTTAGTTTTTAAGAGTTGTTGCAGCAGTCGGGATCACTACTGCAGCGGGCTGCTATAGGGATCAATGAGTTGTTATAGCGGCAGCGGTGAGGAAGGCACGGACCGCTATGGCAGGCCCCTAGGCTGTTATAGCGGGACCATTGTAGCGGTCACAGAGCCGTTGCAACTGTCACTGAGCAGTTAAATGCTCTTTAGTCCATTTTTCAGAGTTTATTTTCCAAGAACTCAAAGGGTTTGTTCTTAGACTGAGGAGAGGCGATTTTCTTTGTTGAGGTAAGTGTATTCCTCCCTCTTATCAATGGTCAATCCCTTTGATTTGTAGAATTATTAAAATGAGGGTTTATGGTGAATTCTTGAGTTTAGGCTTTAAGTTCATGAATTGGTAAGAAAATCTTATGGGTAGATGTGAATTTACCTAAGATTGATTCTAGGTTATTAATTAACATTTTCTAGCGTAGAATTATTTCCCTTGAACGTTAATTATGGGGATTTGGGGCAAATTAATGATTGATAAATTCTTAGCCAAGGTTTTAAGCTACGAAAATAGGTAAAAAACTAGTAGGGTTGAATCTCCAAGGCTTAGAATTGAAGAGTAAGTGACTAATTACTCTTGCATTTGTTGTTTTAAACAGCGAACAATTCGAAGCTTAAAAGGAAAGGCACCTGCAACCTAGCTTGGATTTGGGTCTTCAATTGAGGTAGGTTATGATTTTATGAAGAGTTAGACTTGATAGTCTCATATATGTGTTTTTGATTGATAAGCATGTAGGTTGATCTTCGGACATAATTGTGGTTTACAATTTTCTTGGTTTGACAATACTTGTATTAATAAGCTGGATAATTATTTGAAGCTATCTTTAAATGACTTATGATTATGAAGTGCACCTGTTATTGATTGTGTACATGTTATTACTATCATGAGTGATAGTTGAGTCCCATAAATGTGATGTGCACTTGTTATATTCTTGTGTGCTTATTGTGACTATCCTGAGAGATAACTGAATGAGAGCATATTAAGATATTTTGATGAAATTAAGTATATACATACTATTTGGATATTGAGTGGCTCGAGTCCAATGTGAACTTATGGACGAGCGATTATATGATTGGTCGAGTATCACACTGGTAAGGTACATGGGCCCTGGTGTGTTCTCTGCAGGTCATGACTAGTTGGACAGAAGTAAGACCCTTTAGCATGTGTGTACAAATGAGCGATTATAGTAGTTTCTGAATATCGGCATGGACAAGATACATATTGTGAGATGTGATTGCTTATAAGTGAAGATTTCTGAAATGACTTTATATGTCTGTTGTGGTAATTTACATGTCTTTCTGATTTGACATCCATATGTCTATTGTGGTGACTTACATGTCTTTTTGATTTGGCTTCCATATGTCTGTTGTGGTGACTTATATGTCTTTTATTCGTTGATATTGATATAACTAGACTTGGGTGATTCATCTGACTGAATTAACCACTTGACTGTCTGAGTAGATTATGCGTTGTTGTATTTGCTATATGTTTTATGGTTCCTAGCTTATCTTTTTTAATATGTTGAGTCGGCCTATGATACCTACCAGTACATAGTGGTTGTACTGATGTTACGCCTGCACTTCTTATGTTGAGTGCAGACTGTGTTCCAGAGGCTCAGACGCGACCTCATCTCTAGCGGTAACAGTTGCTTCGATCCAAGGGTAAGCACTACCTTGGATCGTCTTATTATCTCATGTCCCTCTTTCGGACAATGAGACTTTTTCTTATTTTTGTTAGTTTTGGATATCTTAGACATAATTTTGAAATTAGAATTCTTTGGGCATGCAAAATTGGTTTCATCTGATTATGAATTGAAAGATAACTCATTAATTTACTGTAATATGATCCTGCTACCACAGAGTGTAAAGGACAACAGTCATTGAAGAGCCTCTCTTTCTATATGGCTCTTTTTGACTTGCAAAATGAAATTATAACTTGCTCTTTGTTTCACCAATATGTGGGAAACGACTGCCAGTTGCATTAGGGAGAAGGCTAGAGAGGTGTTGGGTGTCTCAAGAGGCCGTTCTGGCACGCATCGAGGAGACTGGTGGTGGAATGAAGAAGTAAAAGGGAAGGTGGAGGCAAAGAAGGGGGCGTACGCGAAGTTGGTAGAGAGTAAGGATGAGGAGGAGAAGTAGACGAATAAGGAGGAGTATAAGATAGCTAGGAAGGAGGCTAAGTTAGCGGTTACGACAGCTAAAACTCTTGCCTTTGAAAGCTTATACGCGGCATTAGAGGATAAAGGTGGAGATAAGAAGTTATACAGGCTAGCAAAGGCTAGAGAGAGGAGGACTCGGGACCTTGACCAAGTGAAGTGCATCAAGGGCGAAGATAGCAAAGTACTAGTAGATGAGGTACTCATTAGAAAGAGATGCCAGTCTTACCTCCATAGACTCTTGAACGAAGAGGGAGACAAAGGCATTGTGCTGGAAGATTTGGAGCACTCAGAGAGGCGTTGTGATTATGGTTATTGTAGGCGTATAAAGGTTTAGGAGGTTAAGGTTGTGATTTGTAGGATGCGTATGGGTAGAGCGATGGGGCCAGATGAGATTCCAGTTGATTTCTGGAAGAGCTTGGGTAGGGCAAGTTTGGAGTGGCTGACCGGATTGTTTAATAGTTTTTTTAGGACGACAAAGATGCACAAAGCTTAGAGATGGAGCACGATAATTCCTTCGTATAAGAACAAGGGTGATATTCAGAGTTGTAACAATTATAGGGGTATCAAGTTGCTAAGCCACACTATGAAGGTTTGGGAGAGGGTGGTGGAGTTGAGGTTGAGACAGATCGTGCCTATTTTCGAGAATTAGTTCGAATTTATGCCAGGACGCTGGACTACAGAAGCAATTCATCTCCTTAGGAGACTGGTGGAGTAGTATAGAGAGAGGAAGAAGGACCTGCACATGGTGTTCATCGATCTAAAAAAGGCTTACGATAAAGTCCCTAGGGAGGTGCTTGGAGGCTCGAGGTATACCTGTGGCGTTCACCAGGTCAATTAAGGACATGTACGATGGGGCCAAGACTCGCGTTAGACCTGTGGGAGAAGACTCGGAGCACTTTCTCGTGTTGATGGGGTTGCACCAGGGATCGACTCTTAGCCCATTTTTATTTGCCTTGGTGATGGATGCATTGACACGATAAATACAAGGTGAGGTGTCATGGCGTATGTTATTTGCAAATGATGTAGTTTTGGTTGACAAGACTCGCAGAGGAGTTAATGCTAAGTTGAAAGTTTGGAGACAGACCCTCGAGTCTAAAGGGTTTAGGTTGAGCAAGAGCAAGACTGAACATATGGAGTGCAAGTTCAGTGTGGCGACACATGATGTTGACGTGGAAGTGAAGCTTGATACACAGGTCATCCAAAAGAGAGGTACTTTCAAGTATCTTGGGTCTATTATCTAGGGAAATGGAGAGATTGACGAGGATGTCACTCACCGTATTGGTGCAGGATAGATGAAATGGAGGCTCGCATCCTGAATCTTGTGTGATAAGAAGGTGCCTACTAAACTTAAAGGCAAGTTCTACAAACTGGTGGCCCGACCAGCTTTGTTGTATGGGGTGGAGTGTTGGCCAGCCAAGAACTCCCACATTCAAAAGATGAAGATGGCGGAGATGAGGATGTTGCGATAAATGTGTGGGTTTACTAGGAGAGATAGAATTAGAAATGAGGATATCCGAGATAAGTTGGGTGTAGCGTCGGTGGAAGACAAAATGCCAGAAACGAGGTTGAGATGGTTCGGACATGTGAGGAGGGGAGGCACAGCAGCCCCAGTTCGAAGGTGTGAGAGGTTGGTTATGGATGGTTTCAGAAGAGGTAGAGGTAGATCGAAGAAATATTGGGGAGAGGTAATTCAACAGGATATGACTCAGTTGCAGCTTACCGAGGACATGACCCTAGATAAGAAGGTGTGGAGGACGTGGATTAAGATAGGAGGTTAGTAGGTAGGAGTGCGTCTATGCTAGTAGATATGAGTGTTTTGTTCTTGTTGTCCAGACTAGTAGTCGTAGTGCTACGGTTGTAGTTTCTTGTTCTTGAATTTCTCGTAGTATTATTTGGTGGTAGTGTTGCTCCGTTACTATCTGTTGTTTGTTACTACTTATTGTCTCTTGTACTTCTATTACGTCTTTTTCTAGACTGTTTTGGACCATTTTTGTCTTGAGCCGAGGGTCTATCGGAAACAACCTCTCTACCTCCCCTCTGAGGTGGAGGTACGGACTGCGTACACTCTACCCTCCCAGACCCCACTTTGTGGGAATACACCGGGTATGTTGTATAAACTTATGGTCAAATTTTGTATTTAAAAAAGTTGAAATCATAATTTTTTGAGAATTTGAGATTTTATCTTATAATTTCAAATCACGATCTCATATTGCATGTCCAAACTCTAATTTAAAATCATGAGATGAAATCGCATGTCCAAATGCTAGTATTAACTTTGTAGTGAAATCTGCAAATTCCAACTGCGAGTAGTGAATTTGCTCTTTTATTTCACCAATTTGTAGTGAAATCTGCAAATTTGCATGAATCCTACGTGCATAAAGTGAAAGATAAATCCTACAAAACAGTCAATAAGACAAGCAAATGCATTACGATAGCGAATGTAGGACCGCTAAAGTCCAATACATTCACAAGATGAATGTTGTAGGTGTATGCAAACTCTAAGATCGGCGTGCAGTCATACAAAATTAGACACAACTAAAGATGATCACATTCACGGAAAGGTTGAAGTAGCACACGTCTAGAATAAGATGAGAGAAGATCACCCGAGAAGGTTCAGTCACGTCCCAGGTTAACCTTCAGATGCACCACTCGGTAGGGTATAAAACTATGGTGAATGAAAGTACTTAAAGAGGATGAAGCAGACCAAAAATCACAAGGAAGGGTGTCGAAGAATCTATAATCTCTGGAGATCCATGTAGACTTAGCAAAAATAAGACACAATGAAAGAAAAAAATTATATGACGCTTTTAGTTGAGAATGTGTTTAGTTGAGAATATATTTTGTACATGTTTTGTTGGTATAACAACAAATACTGCCAGTATAAGTTACCCACTGCAAATCTGCAAATCTGTTTTTCCCTTTCTCTTTAAGCATTCAATTGTAACATATTCGCTAAGATCATTAAACAAGAAGGAAAAAAACACAACTATGACGAGTGTTTTAACAAAAACACTTCAAAGAAGCCCAAAAGTGGAGACAATCCCCATAACAAAGAGCTATGCTGCTCAGACTCTTAAAAGAATACTGACGTATGTTTGTCGGATCCTCCAAAAGTAGTGCAATTTTTGAGGATCCAACAAGGGTAGCGGGGTAGGGCAATATTTTTGGAGAGTCCGAACAACACAGACAAAGGGGAAGGAGAGTCGGGCTATTTTTCTAATTTTTGGCATCAGCAAAGGAGTTGAATATTTAGGCTAAAGGCAGACTTCAAATAGACAAAAGAAAGTTCAACAGTTGGAGAATAATTGATTTTTCTCTGAACCAAATTATATAATTCACAAGATTTTAGGATTCATAATACACATGTACACATATATGCAGTTCACCTTAAGTCTAACTAATGGCAACTGGAACCAAGGGTTAAATCGACTTTCACTAATCTGAGAAAGACAATCTACCCTTATGAAACATCTTTTTGAGGATCTCATACAAGCAAGCATATGTTACCTACCAACATGTTTATAAGAAAAACCTGCCGCGAAAGATATTCAAATGATGCCCTCTTATTATGCACAGAGTACTCATCTCTGCTAGTCAGGGCATAAATCAAATGATGTCCTCTTATTATGCACATGTACTCATCTCTGCTAGTCAGGGCATAAATCATGTGTCTATTAACCACAAGTTCACAACTATAGGCATGAAAAAGGCATAAACGGGTAATGGCGGTTTGTCATCGTCGAGAAGCGGAGGGTGGAGCTCGGGGATCAGAGGCGGTTGGTTTACATTTAGTTTTTCACATATAGGCATTCAAATTTGCATCCTTATTTCCTATCTATCCATTTTACGACTTGCACAGGCAAGCATAGTCGAACTTTGAAACCCGAAAGTGGAATCCGCACAAAGGGCCAAATTCCGTGCTGATTATGAATGAATCCAGACAGCTACTAGGTAAGCTTAAATGACAACTGTGCACCAACTGCTAGCTAGCTTGTCATTCAAATTGCAAATCAAGTTAACCTTCTATAAAAGCTGGCATACCATATATGCACACACATTCTTCTCTCCGCAAAAATATAAATAAAAGGAAGACGTAATTAATGTTAAAAACTATGTGATTGGTGCATAGATTTTCTCTCCAATTACTTCTTTCACATATCAAAACACGTAAATTATCATGTAAGCATCACATATTGAACAAACATGCCTTTAATGCACTATCTGTCACAATAAAATGAATTAAGCTCAAAATAACACAAACTAAAACTGAAAGTAGAAAACAAACAAGTGCTAATTTCTAAAGATACCAATAATGTCAATAGTAATTTGAATTTGTAGCCCTTCAACAAAAATAAATGTATATGGTACATAAACCAAGATGTCAAATGAACATCACTACAGAACCTTATTTTTCTTCCTCAACAATGTCAAGAAAAATAAGAATCACAGCAAAACCAAAAAGTCTATGATTTTTTCCAGAGAAGCTTTAGATAAACCAATATCTATCACTGTATTGCTCCCACCTTCAAGTTTTATTTTACCTCTGCGGCCACCTTTGGAGTTTTATGCAATTGAAAATGGGAGAAGATAAAAATTGTACTCAAGACCGACCTTCTAAAGAACATAATTCTGTTGAATATTGGGTATAGTTTGGTAATCTGAAAAAGAAGAATTCAAAAGATCAAGGTTGGGATAAATTACCAATTGGCAAGAATCTTGTTTCCCCAGAAACCAATTATGTATCTACTAGCAAAAATCACTGCTACAGTACACATGATCAGCAACCCATGACAGCACAATTATACACAAAGCTACCAGATCGCTTTCGTCCGAGCAAGTTCCACTGAGGCGGTCCTTCACTTGGAACCCATGAATTAACTTCGATATGCCCTTCACCCATGGTTCTAGGCCCTCCAATTACAATTAGCCTATCACCACAAGCTCTAAAAGCCAAACCCCAACCATTCATCGAAGCTGCTCTTTCAGGCAATCTTCCTATGGTAGCCCATGCTTTATTTTGCTTGTCATACTTCCTCACCTCCATATCAGTATAATCAGCAGCATACAAATCATTATTTACAACTGCCACCAAAGGAGGTGCTTCAGATGTAGCAGGCATATTACCCCTAGCTCGTACAGGAGACATGCTCGAAATTTCGGTCCATTTTCCTGTTTTCAGATCATATTCCTCTCCACAGGTCAATAGCGCGTTTGACGACTCTGTTCCTCCAATGCCTCCAATTACATAAAACTTTCTGTCCATAAATACCGCAGAACACATCTTACGCCGCTTGTTCATGCTTGGTAAAGTTTTCCAAGTTCCAGTCTCTGAATTGTAAAGTTCTGCTGAGCTAAGGATATTCCCCTGTGAGTCACAACCACCAGCTAGAATGGCAATCTCCCCAAAGCTGGCAGAGCCAAACAAACATCTTGGAGCATTCATTTGCATTCCAGATGACCAACTGTTTGTCAGTATACTGTAACGATAAATGACATGCGACAAAATCTCCTTTCCAAACACAAGCAGCTCTGTGCCAACTGCCAAAGACTCCTTGTCTGAGAAAACAAAGCATTCATTGGAATTCATTGATGGTAGATGCATCCAACGGCGACGACTGGGGTCAAAAGCTTCCCATTCACGTAGATGGCAAGAAAAATAAACCCAATGCTCAACCGCACCATGTTGACGCCGCAGTCTGTAAAGCTCCCCACTCCTAATTAATGAGCGAAAGCTACGATTCAAAGATGCAATAGCGCCATAATCAGACCTGGAGCAATGAATGAGAGAGCTAACTGAGTTGTCTCGGCCAATGGCAGGAATAAGAGGACTATTATCTGCAGCATGACGCTGATTACCACCTTGGTAATCTAGAGCGACTTCTCCATTGAGAGCATCAGATCGCTTTGGCAACTTGCGTTGCACAGCTTCATTCTCCTGATTGTTTTCCAATGGCCTTTTACCGTGCTGAACTTCAATCGTATCAAGGCTGTAATTCATGCAGGCTGACCAGTTGTTGCTTTCTCTTGGAAAATCCCTCGGAACCAAACAAGACCGGTCTTCCAACATGTCGTCCAGGTTCAACCTAACCAGAGAATTCCCGAAAATAATTCGTCAAAACAAAGACAGAGAAACCAATTGAATTCTAAGAAACCGAACAACAAAACTCTCCCTCATCAAAGCACAAGAAAGGAAATCGATCTCGAACTGTATTTCTCATTGACAATCAATTTAATCACAAAATAAAGCCAATATCTTATAATGAATATAGCCAATCCAGATTACAGAAATGCAAAGAATAGTCATGAGAGGAAAAGATAAAAGTAAATTTACGACCACACTCGTTTAACAATCCAGATAAAGTGACTCTTACAAAGATTTCATAATTCATAACTGCAGAAGCCAGTAGACCCTCCAAAGACTCCATAAATAACAAAAACATAGAACGAGAAAGATTCATTTTTTTCAATCAAATGAGCATGCTAGAACAAAGAATAACAACCCAGATAATTGAATTCAGTAGACAATTGAATTCGCCAGAAATTACACACTTGGAATCAAAAGCTCCCTAAAAATGGAAGCTTTCAATCAAAGAACAACAATCCAGATAAGTGACTTCCACAAAGATTCAGTTTTCCAATACATAAAAACTGAAACTTTGGATCAAATGCATACTTCACCGACCCAGATCTCTTATTTCAGATCATAAAAACACCCAGTAACTCAAACACCATTAATTTAAACCAATCTTGCATTGATTTCAAGCACAGTAATTCGATTAGATCTCTTTATCACTTGCAACATAACAATTAGCGCAAAATAGAAAACGAAAATAGCAACAGAAAATGATCAAATTACAAAAATAATAAAAAAAGGAGTACCTGATTGGATTAACGTGAGAAAGAACAATATGTTCTCTCTCTCTCTCTCTCTCTTTCTCTATGTATACATCTTCAAGTTAAAATTCTACTCTGTGTGTGTGTGTGTTTCTGTTTATAAGGGGGGGAATGCAGTTTTTTTGTGTGTGTGTGTGTGTTTCTGTGTATCTGGGATTCTTTCTGCATACAAAGTAGACTTTGGCTTCTGCTTTGGGGCATAATACCCTTTTATCTCTCTTCCACCCTATTCTACTTCAACCAATAAATTAATTTATACTTTTTTAAAAAGTTACTGTTCATTTCATTCCACAGCTGGATATGTGTTTATGCATTTGTTTTTTCCCATTATGTGTGTATAAAAAATACAGAGTAAAGACAAAGACAGCGAATTATATATACAAAAATAGAGAGAACTTACAAGGATAAGCGTGGAGGAAGAAGGTTGTGGACCCCTACAGCTTATATTAGCTTAATTAATACATTCCTCATATGTTCTAAATTTTCTTTTTGATTTATTTCCAAAAATATGTTATTTTTTCTATATATATTTTAGGGAACTTTTCAAAATGTAGATTTGAGTCAGTAAGAAAGTAAAAAAAATGAAAATTCCTAAAATGAGGCTAAAATGGGGGATAATTAATTAAAATGATCCTTCAGCCATAATTTATTTCCCAAAATAGACTAATTAACATTTATGATTTTAATTGATCATTCGACATTGATTTGCAGCTAATATACCACTGCTTATATTTTAAGGAATTAACTTTTTCTTCTATATTAATTTATGGTAATTGAATTTATCACCTTCTGAAACTCATATTTTATAGAATCGATTATTATTGTGCTTGCCTAATTTTTTTGTTAATTCACCGTAGATAAAGTTGCACATGTGAACATGATTATAAAATAAATAGGATATTATCCTTGAAGATTATCTAGAAGAATAAATAGCCATTTTTTCCTTCTTTATTTGTTGTAATCGTGAACAGTGTTTTAAAAGGCATGGGCGTAAGGTGAACCGTTTTACTTAGCACGGGGCGAGGCATAAGCCCCGGGACATTGGGGCGTAAGCCCCATAGATCTTTAATTTTTAATTTATAATATAGTAAAATAATACAATAACTCAAAAATTATTAAAAAAATACATTAATAATTTTTAAAAATTTAAAACATGATTAAAGAAACTCATAGAAAATAAAACTTCTAACATCATTTTACAAGTAGAAATAATGCAATGATATAAAAGTTATTATGAGATTCAAATCAACTCTAACATTTTAACTCCAAACAATAAAAGAATCACAATTTCTTAGAATATATGATTATACTTTGTAATTTAACTCCCAAAAAAAAAATTAATAAACATCACTCCTTCATGAATAAAAAAATACTTTCAAATAACAAAATATTAAAATATGATAATTTTGTGACATAGAAAACCAAAAACATGAAGACCAATGACAAGTAAAGATGTAAAATCTGGCTATGTATTTTTAAAAAAAATGTTAAGTGATATTCACCTTCACGATATTCTCAAATAGTAAATAAGCAATTAGTTTTCTCAACTTTCTTATTTCTATAGATTGAAAAAACTACTAAGCATCATTCATTTATTGAAGAATTATGAGGATCAACAATGTTGACTAAGAAATTTGACACATAATTGGGTAGAACTGTTAGGCGAACCCCGGGCGTTGGGCGTTAGGCGTGTTTGGGGCGTACGCTCGGGCGCTTAGGGTGTACGCCTCACAGGATTTAAGCCCCACACGTGAGCCTCGAGACGTTTTACCAGTGCCTCGCCCCGGGGCGAGCCTCAAGACTGCCTTTTAAAACATTGATCGTGAATTATTTTGAGTGAGTAATATGTCAAATTAATCGAAACATCGAGAGGAATTCATATCTAAAATTTTGAGTTGTTTAGAGGAAGATTTGAGCTGATGTCCATTGAAATCCGTCATTGAAGAATTTTGAAACTCAAATTTTAAAATTTGACTTGCCACAAACGTGAATCGTTTCGAGTGAATAATTTATCAAAAGACATAAAACGTCGAGAGGAGCTCATATCTAAAATTTGAAATATTTAAAGGAGATTTGAGCTTGTCAAGATTGGAAAAAAAAATCAACTCGTTGAGAAAGATAAACTGCTGCAAATTGCAATGTATAAATATTTTATAACAATATATATGAGGTGATTAGGCGGGATTTGGTGCAGTTGCAGCTTACCGAGGACATGACCTTAGATAGGAAGGTGTGGAGGGCTCAGATTAGGGTAGTAGGTTAGTAGGTTGGTTGGTTTCTTTGTAGGGAGGAGTGCGGGGTTTTGTTGTCTTTTTAGTAGTTGAATGGCTACGCTTGTAGCTTTTGTTTCTTCTGCGCCGGCTACTTGCTAGTGCCTTGTGTAGTTAGATTTTGATATTATTTTGTTGTAGTATAGTTTTGTGTTTATCTGTTGTTTTGTTTATTGGTTTTATCTCCTGGATTGCTTTGAGCCGAGGGTCTATCGAAAACAGCCTCTTTACTTCATTCTGGGGTAAAGGTATGGTCTGCGTACATCTTACCCTCCCCAGACCCCACTTTGTGGGAATATACTGGGTATGTTGTTGTTGTTGTATATATCCATCTCTAATATATAAAATGTATATTATATATATGATTATACACTATTTATACAATATCGATACATTATATATACATGCGATCATTTTTATTGAAATTTTCTCTCACCGGCAATACATTTACCTTAGAGAAAACTACATGGCATGACATACTTAAGCCCTTAATTATAATCCATAACAACACTTTCAAAAAATTACTATCTCCAACAATATAGCAATATTTTGACTAGACTCGTCCATAAATTCAAATATAATTAGAAGAGTTTCATTCCCCTCCTAAAATCATGCCCAATCAATATCTACTTCCTTTTTCAATCAAACATCTCTCCCACAATTTTAATATTCTTGCCATTACACCCAAATTAATCGTCATTCTGTAATCTTTCTGTCTGTTCAAAAATCAATCTAGGATTTTGAATAGACGAGGATTAGCCACAACCACCATCAAGTTGTCAAGCTCTGTAGCAGAAAGCTCACCAGCCCTCTTGTTCATATCGATATCGGCTTTTTTGCAGGCAATGTTAGCAAAACGGCGATTGATACCTTTGATAGAGGTCATAACAAACATGATCTCCTGCTTTCCATCAACATTTGTATTTTGCAAACAGTTTTATATATTTTTTAAAGTTATATTTTAAATTTTCTATATGTATATGAATATTATAAGTTTTGCACACAAAATTGTTGTATTTGTATTTTTTGATCCAACACAAATATATATGTTTGTACTTTTTCACATGAGAATGTATTTCTCTTCTTAGACTTTGTAATCCTATAAATGTATTTTTAATACAAAATGTACTCGAATACAAATACAAATGTATTTTGACAGCTCTTGTATATGTATTGACACACATTGAAAACTAAAATTTATTAGTATATGTTTAGCTGATCTGGTATATGTACTTAACATACAAACATATCAAATGTATTTGTACTCGAATACAAATCCAAATGTATTTTGACTGCTCTTGTATACTCGAATATAAATCCAAATGTATTTTGACTGCTCTTGTATATGTATCGACACACATTGAAAACTCAAATGTATTTGTATGTGTTTGACTGGTCTGTTATATGTACTTAACATACAAACATATCAAATGTATTTGTATTTGAATATAAATACAAATGTATTTTTTTTGACTGTTCTGACATATGTATTAGTTGTATGCAAAGGAATACACAATACAAAATGATTTGTATGTTTGGCTGGTCTGGTATACATATTTACACAAATAAAAACATACATTTTATATTTTTAGTAGAATTGGCAGAATCACAAATACATCTATAACAGCCTTATAAAGACAAATACATTCAAAATACTTTTTAAAATTTTATAGTTTCCAACCGATTTAATTTTTTCATTTGGAAATAAAATCTGAAAATGCAGACCACGCCCGTGATATAAAGAAAGAATTAAAATCATTAAAAACCCTTAAAGGTCCTTAAAGATCCTTTCCTTTTTAAAGATCATTGATATAAGGAATGAATTAAAATTACTAAAGATCCTTTCCTTTTCAAATGGTAACAGTCACCTAAAATAACTCTTCCACCTCAATATGTATTTGTATTTGACAGATTAATTTTAGTCGTTAAATACAATTAAAATAACAATATTTTGCCATGTTAATTGATGTCGCCTGTAATTCCAAAAGGGCTGCTATCTTCTCCTTAATTATGGGCTCAAATTTGCTATTTGTGAAATTTTCTCTTTAGCTTAAGCTATTGTGGTAATGATGACTTACTAGTGTCGATGTTCACAGGTATGAGGCTATGTCCATACCTGTTTCTATTTACACCTAGATACAAAACTTCGTTTTAATACGTGTTTAATATATGTTATTTTTTTATTTTAATTTATGTGATACAGATGAAATTTAGAGAGTCAATCAAATTTTTTATATGATTTTTTAAATATATTAAGTTGATAATTATTATTATTATTTATAATTCTTTTTACATAATTGTTTAGATAATATATATTATTCTTTCTATCTTAATTTATATGGCACCGATAGAATGTAGAGAGTCAACCAAAAAAAAAAATATCTTTTAAATATTTTAAGTTGTTAATTATTGTGATTTATAATAATTTTTATGTCATTTCTAAATAATATATGTTACTCCCTCTGTCTCAATTTACGTGGCACTGATAGAATTTTGAGAGCCAGTCAAATTTTTAATGTCTTTTAAATATTTAAAATTGTTAAATATTATAATTTACAATATTTTTTACGTCATTTTCAAATAATATATGTTACTTCATTTGTCCCAATTTATGTGACATTGATATAATTTCGAGAGTCAACCAATTTTTTATACTTCTTTTAAATATTTTAAGTTGTTAATTATTGTGATTTATTGTATTTTTTACATAATTTTTAAATATATAACATATTAAAAAAAGTAAGATAAACAAATTAAAACGACAGAAATATTTGTAATTCCAAAAATATCTTCCGGCAGAAGCAGGCATGACAACTGTCTCCTGCTTCTGCGCTCTTTTATAATATAGACTCGATAGCACAGGCTCAATATATACTTTTTTTTGTCTCAATTTATGTAACACGGATGGAATTTGGAGTCAATCAAATTTTCAATATGATTTTTAAATATTTTAAGTTGTTATTATTGTGATTGATAATATTTTTTACATAATTTTCAGATACTATATGTTATTCTCTGTCCTAATTTATGTGACAGTAATGAAATTTGGAGAATCGACCAAATTTTTTATATAGTTTTTAGATATTTTAAGTTGTAATTATTGTGATTTATAATACGTTCTTCGTAATTTTCACCTAATATATGTTACTCCCTCTGTCCCAATTTATGTGGCAATGATAAAATTTGGAAAGTCAACTAAATTTTTTATATGTCTTTAAATCTTTTAAGTTGTTAAGTATTGTGATTTATAATACTTTTTACATCATTTTAAAATAATATAAGGTACTTCCTCTGTCCCAATTAATATGCTACTCATAGAATATCGAGAATCAATCAAATTTTAACATATTTTTTAACATATTTTAAGTGTTAATTATTATAATTTATAATATTTTTTACATAATTTTTAAATATATATAACAGATTAAAAGGAGTAAAACGAATAAATTACTAAAATGCCTTCGATCAAAAGCAGGTATGTCGACCTTCACCTGCTTCTGGCCGCTTCTATATAATAGAATGTACGTAACTATTTACTTGATAATAAAATGTTTTATTTACCAATAAAAACTACTCCCTCCGTTTTAATTTGTTTGACATTTTTTGACTTGATATAGAGTTTAAGAAAGTAATGAAGACTTTTGAATCTTGTGGTTAAAAATTAAAGATATGTCAAATGTACTAAAATGTCCTTAATCTTGTGGTCTTAAACATGTCATATTGAAAGTTGGAATTGAAAAGTTGTTAAAATAGAAAAGAGGCATTCTTTTTGAACGTACTAAAAAATAGATAGGCCAAACAAATTGAAATGAATAGAGTATACTACTTATTGCACGCCTCAACTAGTAAGATATCTGTAGACAACACACAAGATTCATAAAATAATTAAGATAAACAAGAACATTCTTCACAAATTTCTAGCTTTCCAATCCTATTTTCTCAAATTAAAATCATTTTCGATGAAAGCTCTTTCCTGGCTTGGTAAAATAAACTTATATTTTTCAAAATTGAAATTTACATAGTTAAGAGGAGAAAAAACCATGTCTCAATTTAGAAAAAGAATGTCTTTAAAAAAAAAGAAATAATATGTTTATTAGGAAAAAAGTATTTTTGACCCTAAAGTAATAATAGAATATTTTGGACCAAACTATTAATAACGGGGACATTTTAGACCAAATTATTAATGGATGATATTTTTGTTCAATTTTACATAGTTTAAAGATATTTTTGACCATTTTATGTATATTCAAAACCTTGATAACCAAAAGTACTTGTTTTGTGATCAACACACGTGTTAGTGCAAACATAATATGGTATGTAGTGAATATCAATTTGAACCATGTCTGTTACTACAAGCCATAGCGATTATGCATGGTTACTGTAAAACCCCGAAATTTGAATCAGCTTTTTAAACTTGGATTTCTTAGAAAAATTGAAGTTTTCAGGATTCACGAGCGCTAATCACGAGTCGTGGACTGAATCACAAACTTTAGTTAGACTCGTGGAAACAGTTCAGCAGACCCTCCTCAGGCCTGAGAACCACGACTGGGGTTCACGGGTCGTGGATGGTTTCATGGGCCATGAAACCAGTCCGTGAAAATCAGACTGAGGGTGACCAGTTCCTCTGAGAAACCACGGGAGGTCTCTATGGTCCGTGGATCTGACCACGAGCTGTAGACCTTTCCCGTGGAAATGAGACCCGCAGCCTAACTTTTGGCTCAGGAACCACGACCACAAACCACGAGCCATAGTTCCATCTACGGGCCGTAGATGGGCTCCATGAAACCTGAAGTCGAGTTTCTTTAGTGATTTTTCCAACTTATTTCCTAGGGGTACTTTTATAATTTTTCACTATTTTAACTCCTATCGCTTTGGACAATTTTAGAAGGGTTTTATTCTCAATTAGCCTAAGTCCTCTTCCATTCTCTCAATCAAGTTTCAAAAGAGGAAAAGAGCTCAATTCTCCCAAGCTTCAAGTTAGGGTTCCATCTTCAAGTCTCCATCTCCAAGCTCTAGACTAAGAAAGCTTCAAGTTCAGGTATGAAGATATTCAATAAGGGATTCCTTTCACTCTTATGCCCAAAACCCTTTTACTTTGGATTTATGAAACTATGAAATTAGGGTTTTTACGCAAATTGTGAAATTCTTATGAATCAATTTAATAGCATCAATTAATGGTTTCTAATCCTTTAACCATGATTTTATATGAGTTTCTTCAAGTGTTTCAAAATCTCATGCATTGAGAATGATTTCTAGCATGATTTCACCCTATTGCATGTTTTCAAGCAAAATTGGCATGTTTAGATAACATGACCTCAAGTATTTATGAAATTACATGCCTAGTTCTTCAAGCTATGAATTTTAGAAAAGAGTATGTTTTGAACTATGGCTATGCTAAGTTTCTAAGGCTTATGATTTATGAATGGCATGGCATCAGATATGTTCACATGCTTTTCGAACATATTTGATATCAGATATATCCATGAGTTACGAATAGTTTTGGCATCAGATATGCCAGTATATATATATATATATATGAGTTATAGTATATCTTTGGGAGTAGTATTTAGCACCGAGTTGGACGGGGTGAGCGTACCCTAAGTCCCAGAACTATGTGCCCCCTTAGTTTTTTTAGCCCCTCAGCTGGGCATCAGAACTAGTGATCACGCCAGTAATACCTTTATACCCTGGCAAGGTATATTGGGTCCTCTCGATGAGGCATATACATCGGATTCTATGTAGCTCACATGGTCTATGTCGATTATGAGAATCTCCCACAGAAATGGTTTTAAGCTTTTAAATGTATTTGACTCTTTGCCTTCAGATTTCAGACTTACTACTATGACTTACGATTCTAAATATATTTTCAACTTATGATATTGCATTGAGTCATTACATTTCAGATTTTACTATTATTATATAATTTCAGCTTCAAGTATCCTTTAAGTATGTTTTACCAAGAATTATGCATGATCTCAATTTTAAGCATGTTTTCAAGTAGATTTTTATCATGACATATGCATAGCTCCCATACTCAGTACATTCCATAGTACTGACTGCATACCTCTTTGTATTGCATCCTATTATAATGTAGATTCTGTAGCCCGCTCTCAGACTCGTGGTTACTAAACCAGCAGCACATCCAGCCAGCATGGTGAGTCCTCCTCATTCGAGGACTTAGAGTTTAGCTTTATTCTAATATTTTAGTTCTTTCATTCAGTTTTCAGTATTTAGAGTTAGCTGGGCACTTATCCCAGCAGCTCATCAGTAGTAGAGATTTTCAGACATAGAGTCAGATATTCAGCTTATTTCAGATTTTCATTCTTAAACTTATATTTATACAATAGATTAAGTTGCTCATTACTTCAGTTAAGCTTCCGCTCTATATGTTTATGTTCATGTTTTAGGTCATGCTAATGCCAAGGTTTAGTTTGGGATCACTTATGGTCTCAGGTCCCGTGTTGCATTTAGGGGAGTAGGCTCGGGGCGTGATAGTTACCAATCGGTTAAATATTATATGGTTTATCCAAAAAATGGTACAATGAAATTTGTAAATGAGGTCAAGAACATGGGTGTTAGATCTAGCTCTGGTTAGGATCCGTTACCAATAGATCGATTATCTAAGTGATAAAAAAATAAAAGTAAACGTGAGTAAAGTAAAAATAATAATAAACAGTAATAAATCTATGGAACAGAGCCCTTGGCGACGTTCCTCAAGAGTCTGGGTCCTTCCATTAAGAGAAAAGTATAGACAGAAAAGTAAAGAAGAAGCTAAAGCTTGGAGGGCATGTAAAAGTGTGTTATATTGCTAGAGTGGATAATCAATAGACGATGCATACATATGAAAGAAAAATCCCTATTTATAGATTACAATGGATGGATTATAGCGAATCAGAGAGGTTTATCCCCTGAAACCCTAGTAGTACTATAGTTAATGATGCAGCGCCAGGTGTCTTATCCATTGTAGGTTCCAGCTTGTATCCTTAACCTAGGTCAGATAGGTACCCTATACGTCCGCGTACCTGATAGGTCTGATGCCTCTGTCCCATGTCTTTTTCTTCCACTCATATGAGTCCTTCACGGAGAGGAGGTGTCATCTACAAAAGCTTCCTTAGGAGCTGCCCTGAGTGGGAGCTCTTTCGTTGGCCCAAGGTTCTTCCTCCAAATTAGGACTTTTTGCTCTTAGGGTGTCTTCTCATTCTGCAATTCTCGAGGACCTTTTGCCCAATATATTTTTATCCAATAAAAATAGTCCCTTCACTCCTCGGTTGATGTGCCAATAAAAGCCGAGGAGCAAAAAAGACCTTTAATCAAACCCTAACCTATCAGACACTTTCCTAGTGTCCGAAGCATCTTTTGTCATTAATACATATCCTTCCAAGTGTCCAGTGTTTGATACAGCCCCTTCCCTAGTGCAAAAAATCTTCTCATTTTTTTGCAATCACCATTGTTTATATGTCAATCCTTCCCTTAACCTTCTTTAATCTTTTCTCATCGTTCAATTCATACACTTTCCTCCTATTGGTCATAAATCCTTTCTATTCTTAAACATGTCTCGTCCAACGTTTGAACCCTTCATTGATCATTATATATTTCTAGAAATGTTTCATTGAGGCGATAACTTCAAAGTTGCTTCTTCTTTTGAGTGTTCACATTTGTCAAGTCCATGTTATGGAGTGAGTCTACCTCATTTGGGTGAGTAGTCTGCCCATTGGAGTCGATCAGACCTGGAAGGAAGGCCCTTGCCGCCTCTTCAGTAGCATATAAGTTCCTGGTTTGTTTTCCATCGTTTTCCATACTCCTATTGCCTACAAAACAAAAAAAAAGACAATTAACAAAGAGAAAATAAGATTAAACCCACATAATTGCTCTAGTCCCAAGGTGGATGCTAAACTGTTTAACCCAGGTTCGGCACAATTAAATTTGTATCAGAGTCAAGAGCATATGTTATGATTTAACCTTATTCTAGATTCGATGTGCTAACAGTTTGATTATCAAAGTAACGGAAACACACAATATATCAAATAAGCAAGACAAACTAAGCAAAGAGAACAAATCTAAGCGCGTTTGAGGCGTATTCGAGCGTCCTCGAGAGCGATATCCAGCTATATGAACTATTGTAAGACCAGAGCACAACGTAGACAAGAAAAGATACTTGGAGACTAAGAAACTGTTGTAGTGAGTGAGAGAATGAGGCACCAGATGATGCCTTTACAAATGAGATAGAGCGACTATTTATAGTTTAGAGTATGAGAGAATATAGATGGGAGAGTAGATTATATGAGAAATAATGAAGGGTGAGGGGTACTTATTTTTTAGAAATAGGATAAAATAGAGAACTTTAGGGTTAAAAAAAAGCTTAGAGGGGTAGGGGTGTTTTGGGGGCTGTTTAGGTTGAAATAGTCATTGCGAGGGGGGGGGGGGGGGACTAGCCATTGCCCCTTCCATGGCCACTTTTTTTAAAAAAACTTAAAGAATTTAACATGGGTCAAATTGGACCGGTACCGGTAACAACCACACTGGGTCCGTCGATAAAATTCTCATAACCCGTTTCATTCCCCGACTCGGTAAAACTACCCTCCCCCCCCCCCCGATTCCAATAATTACCGATAACAAAACCAGTAACAGAGCAGATCAAAATTGGTAAATAGCGGTTTCCCTGCCTACCCTAGGTTTACCCCATACAAATATATTGACTTACTACTTGATTTGTTATATTATCTTATAATGTATGTGATAAAATATTATGTATTTGTTTGGATAGATGCTCCATGTGGTAAACAATTGTGTTACCACACAATGTTGTCATCTTGTATTGTGGATGTCCACACTATAATTTCATTGATGAATAATAACCTCCATACCATAACTTTTCTTTGATGAGTAGTAACTCCCACCTCCTCATTGATCATCCATAACACCATTGTCTTTCCCACCTCCTAAAGGATTAATGTCATGTTTATTGTACCCTTTTATGTTCTTCAATGTAATACTATAAATAGAGGTTCTAAACATAATGTTTGATATACTTGATAATATTTGGAAAACACTTGAAAGAATAAGAAAAGTTCTCTTCTCTATCTCTCATGTCTTGTCTACTTTCTTATTTATATTTTTACTCTTTTAGTTTAGTTTTACAACACGTTATCAGCACGAGTTGCTCATTTTTCATCAAGAATCAATGGTAGGTAATTCTTGACTTTAACTTATGGTTTGGACTCCTCCTAACTTTTCGATTGCAAGATTTTCTTGTCCGGTGGTCATTTGAGTTAGACCATAATATGAGTTAGGCCACAATTCACTGGCAATAAGTTATCCATATATACGATGCATGTACTATTACTAGATACAGAGCCCGTTCCTGCACGGGTCCAATATATGTTACAATTTTATTCTAATTTATGTGATACTGATGAAATAAAGTTAACCAATTTTTTTTATGTTTTTAAAATATTTTAAGTTGTTAATTATTATAATTTATTGTATTATGTAATTTTGTACGTAATATTATGTTATTTTTGTTATCCCAATTTATGTGACAAAGATGGATTTCGAGAGACAGTTAAATTTTTTATTTGCCTTTTTATAGATATTTTAAGTTGTTAATTATTGTGATTTATAATACTTTTTACGTAATTTTCACATAATATTGTTACTCCTCTTGTCCCAATTTATGTGGTCCAGATGAAATTTTGAGAGTCACCCAAATTTTTATAATGTGTTCAAATATTTAAGTTGTTAATTATTGTGATTTATAATACTTTTTACATAATTTTTAAATAATATATGTTACTCCCTTTGTCTCAATTTATGTAGTATAAATAAATTTCAAAAGTCAACTAAATTTGTTGTATATTTATTTTTTATATTTTAAATTATTAATTATTATGATTTATAATATTTTTTAAATAATTTTTGATGATACATGTTACTCTCTTTGACCCAATTTCTGTAGTATAAATCAAATTTTGAGAGTTAATTAAATTTTTTATTTAAAATTATTAATTATTATGATTTATAATATTTTTAATATAATCTTTTCAATAAATAACAAATAAATAAATTAAAATATAAAAATTTAATTGCAGAGTAAAAGGAAATTTAAACCAATATTACAAATTCAAACGTACAAATGAAGGACGGCTGCAAAAAGAAAGCACCGAAAAGCTAAATTTAGGCATGTAAAACTTTAAAACTGGTTTTGCTTTAACTTTTAAAACTTTTTAGGAATAAATAAAGTATGACAAGTAAATGAGTATTTGATATCTCTTGAGTGGGGCCATAAAGTGAGGAATTTAATACAAAGTCTTAAATGAAAAATAAAAAGGCCCCATAAAAAGTTAAATTTTTTGAAAATAAGATGATTGGGCTTGGAAACTGGCAGCACAACCATGAGCTGCTGCAAAGCCCACCAGCTAGCCTCTTCTATATATAGTACTAGATGCAAAATTCTGTGCCAGCACGGGCTCAATATATGTTATTTTTTTTGTTTTAATTTATGTGATACAGATGAAATTTGAAGAGTCAATCAAATTTTTATATGATTTTTAAATATTTAAGTTATTAATTATTGTAATTTATAGTGCTTTTCACATAATTTTCAAATAATATATGTTATTCTCCCTATCCCAATTTATGTGGCACCAATAAAAATTTGGAGAGTCAATCAAATTTTTTATATATCTTTTAAATATATTAAGTTGTTAATTATTGTGATTTATAATAATTTTTACGTCATTTCTAAATAATATACTCTCTATCTCAATTTATGTGGCACTGATAGAATTTCGAGAGACAATCAAATTTTTTGTCTTTTAAATATTATAATTTACAATATTTTTTACATCATTTTCAAATAATATATGTTACTTCATCTATCCCAATTTATCGAGAGTCAACTAAATTTTTATACTTCTTTTTAATATTTTAAGTTGTTAATTATTGTAATTTATAGTACTTTTTACGTAATTTTTAAATATATAATCGATTAAAAAAACTAATTAAAATGGAGAAAATATGCAAGAATGACCAAAATACCCTTACTGTATAGAAGAATGTCAGGAAGCATCCGTGCCAGCACGGGCTCAATATATGTTACTTTCTCTATTCTAATTTATGTGGCACTAATGAAATTTGGATTGTGATTTATAGTGCTTTTCGCATAATTTTCAGATAATATATGTTATTCTCCCTATCCCAATTTATGTGGCACCAATAAAAATGTGGAGAGTCAACAAAAAAATTTATATATCTTTTAAATATACTAAGTTGTTAATTATTGTGATTTATAATAATTTTATGTCATTTCTAAATAATATACTCGTTATCTTAATTTATGTGGCACTGATATAATTTCGAGAGACAATCAAATTTTTTGTCTTTTAAATATATAAAATTATTAAATATTATAATTTATAATATTTTATTTTTAAATAATATATGTTACTTCATTTGTCCCAATTTATGTGGCACTGATATAATTTCGAGAGTCAATCAAATTATTATACTTCTTTTTAATATTTTAAGTTGTTAATTATTGTAATTTATAGTACTTTTTACATAATTTTCAAATATATAACCGATTAAAAAGAAAAATAAAATAAACTAATTAAAATGGAGAAAGTATGCAAAAATGATAGAAATACCCTTACTATATAGAAGAATGACGGGAAGCACACACGTCGACAAAGACGTGCCTACTTACCCACACTTCTATATAGTAGTAAAATATATTGTCTCTATCTATCATTAATTATTTATGTAACTATACTATTTGATTTAGATTTTATAATTTTTGCTATTTGGAGTTTCTTTTCACAGAGTGTTGGAAGATTTGCAAAGTGCTCTTGAAAAATGTGAAGTTTTCTTCCACGGTGATTGATATCATTGTCAAGACTCAAGATATAGTAAATAAATATTTATTATATTTTATATGTTTTATAAAAACTTGATTCACTTATTCATATAATTATAAAATGGTAATATATTTTAAGGCTCAAGGGTGAGTTCGGATATATTTTGGTCTATTATGTCATTGGTTAAAAGTAAGACAGTGAATTTAAATTTCATCACAAAGGATAAGACATCGGGTTAAAGTCTCGATTGTGCACTATGATGATATAGTATTGGGTTCAAGTCCCAGATGAATTATGGCCTAACATGTCTTTATATGGATAAGACATTGGATCTAAGTCCTAATGCACCATAGTGATGGTATAATGATGACTGAGGAAAAATGATGAACTTTTGATGAAAAGTCATGGATCTCGCCCAATTAATTTGCTTCATTCTCTTATTTGAATGTGGTAGCATTGTTAATATGTCTGAAAGAAGACAAATGATTGAATATATGATTATGAACGTGGAAAAGGACAAAATATCATCATTTGATAATAATAAAAGGAAGAACGCTATGGGTTCTCCAAATGATCTTTAAGAAGTGGAGGTAATTTTTACCATCAATTTGGTATGAAAGGTATATATTGGGCACACAATTTTTGTGGACATAATTTGATAAATTTTATAAATCCTCCATCAAAATAAAGGAATATAAAGTGGTGGTACACTTGACCTTTCAAAGTGATGTTGAGGTGTGTCATATAAAATATGATAAATGTCAAGGTATGTCAATGTGCTTATAATACAAATTTATGAAGCACATATGGTTATAGTCCATTTTTTGAAGAGAATATGACCTATTGTAAGCATCGTGATTTCTCGACCATTCTTGAAAGCGAGTGTGCCAAAATGTGAAGAAAAGAAAAGGTTATGGATAAAAAACATGCTCATGTGTGGTTGAACAAATACCAAAACTCGCCTCTACGAGAGGTTTGAGAGATAAGATTATTTTTTTTGTTTTGACATAAAGGTCATTGGTATTGTAGCATGTCATATCATTATCTACCAAAGGGTAAAACAAGAAATGATTCTTGCCTATAAAAGTTTTGGCCATGATCAAAATGAATATTATGGTGTGGCTAAATGGATTTGCCACTGATCGCGTACATACGTACGCCAAAAGAAATTTGCCAAAATTTATAAAAATAAATTATTAAAGGCAAAAGTAAAGCAAAAAAGGTATCTTGCTTATGATGATTTTGGACAATAATTTTCTCCTTAAAAGGAGATGTTCACCATACAAATGGTGTTATGAAATATGTGATAATACATAATTATTTGATAGCTTCAAAAGATCTTATGTGTTACTAGTCAGAGGAATAAAATTATTTATGATATTGAGGTTGTAGTAAATCTCAAAAGAAACTTATTAAGTTTTGAAGGCATTGGCCAAAAATGAATTATATTGAGACTGTAAATAATGGAAAGATTTTATATCTTTATATTATTGCAATAAAGTGGGTTATAAATATTTATGTAAAAGATTACCCTCCTCCTCTTCTTGTTTGTAGTACACAAATATGGGCTTGATGATGAAATCACATGCGATAGTAAACTAAAAATTTACATAAGTAAATATTAGTTGGCATGATCGATTGACCATTCCGGTTCAAATGTGATGTAAAAATAATTGAGAATTACATGGTTATATGTTGAAGAAGCAAAAGATTCTTCAAGAATTCTCATGTGTTGCTTGTTCTCATGATAAATTGATTATCATATCAGCTAAGGTTGGGATTGTATCCCCTGAATTTTAGAACATATAAAAAGGTGAATATGGGCCCGTTCACCTATCATGTGGACCATTTATTATTATATAATTTAATAGATGTATCTATGGTTGGTCATATTTGCTTTGCTATCAACTTGCAATTTGATTTTTGCAAGGTTGTTTGCTCAAATTATTAAATTAAGAGCATGATTCCAAACTATAAAATTATATTGATAATGCTGATTGGTTTAGCAGAAATTTTATGCCTCCAATTATAGCTAAACTATTGGTTATGAGAATAAATATCTCAAATTTTTTTTTGATATGAGATGTGTGTAGCAGCACATGTATGCATCAAGCCAATAAAATTCTCCTATATGTTGATTTAGGGTCAGGAGCCAAATAATTTCATCTAAAAAATTTTATGTGCGGTATTTAATTTAATTGCTCCACCATGCATAAAGATTAATCCCCAAATAAGGTTGGGGTGAATGTTAGATTTTCTAACATTAGGGGGAAATATGATTAACAACTGAAACGGATGGAATGAATTATCTAGATCCTCATTTAAAAAAAAAAAGTAAACTTGAAGTTCAAGAGATAATTCAGTTACAAAATATTACAAATTAATTGTTAGATGTATTTGTTGACCCTATGCTATAATTCAGTTGTAAATGCTCCAATGAGAAGTCCTTGAAGGACAGGGTCTATGGCATGCCTGAAGCGTGATAGACTAATAGATTCCAAAGGTAAAACTCCTTCAAGAAGGAGAGGAGCAAATGATAAAAATGGTCATAGTAATGAGGCAAGTGCTTTAAAAGATCACCATGACATAACTCTTCATAAAACCTTGGCAAATATTCAGGTACCTGAAAATGATGAAAAAGAAGAGATCGATCTCGATATGTTATGTCATAATGAAATCGATATCAAATGACCGTCGACGGTATCTTTGATATAGTGTAGCACTCACTATTATAAATGGTAACGAGGATCTTGAATTTAAATCTGTCAAACAGTATGGACAGATAAATTATTGGCCAGATAAAATACGCAATTCAAGTATATTTTATTTCACTTGAAAAGTGATGGTCTGGACTTAGCCTATAGACTAAAGTATAATGCTAGTGGAGTACAAATGAATTATCATGCGAAATATAAAATCGTAAGATATAAAGTACGTCTTGTGCCTTGAGGATGGAATACATCAGTTTGGAGATGTACATCATTTTGGAGATGTATTCTCCTATTGGTGGATGCAATGAGATTTCTTTCAATCTAGCAATAGATGAAAAACTTAAATTCGTATAAAGAATGATTGTTATATCTAGCTAGATGGTAAAGATTATATGAAAATCCATGAAGGATTTAAAAAGGTTAAAGCGATCCCATTGAATAATACCCCAATGGTTTTAAGATCACTTAACATAAAGAAAGATCAATTTCGATCTCATGAAAATGATTAAAAGTATCATGTCTTAGTGCAATTGGTGCACTTATATATCCTGCTATTTCTATACATGAAATAATATTTTTGTTAATATGCACGAAAGACATAATTTTACTTTTATGTGAAAATATTTGAGTGAAATTAAATATTAGTATAGATTATTATTTCTAACCAATATTGTGAAAGGTTTATTAGATATGCAAATGCAGGAGATTATTTGATCTACATAACATTTGATCATGCGAAAGTTCTCTATTTGCATGTGAGACCACTGTCATATTATCATATTCTACAAGACAGTCAATGATTGACACTTATTCAAGTCAAGTCAAGCTACTAGAGACTTATAAAGCAAGTGACTCTACACGTAAGAAAATATGATATTTTCATTGTGATGGAGATTGTAATATTATATGAAGATGATGCTTCTTGCATAGCTCAATTGAAAGAAGAATATATCGAAGAAGACAAAACAAAGTATATTTCAGCAAAGGACTATTTTTCTCAATTTTGATGAAATATTTGACGGAGGCATTATCGATCCCAACACTTTGAGAAGCTGGATTGAAATGTATAGACTAAGTGATGTCTTTATCAGGGGGAGTAAATACGCGCTGCACTCTTTTTTTCTTGGCCTAGGTTTTATCCCAATGGATTTTACTAGCAAGATTTTTAACAATGCAGCAAACAACGCGTATTACAAGATATGTGTACTTTTTTTCCTTCACTAAGATTTTTTCCCATAGGGTTTTTCCTAGTAAGGTTTTAACGAGGCGCATTATCTATCAATGGACATCCAAGGGGTAGTATTGTAAACAATTGTGTTACCACACAATGTTGTCATCTTGTATTGTGGATGTCCACACTATAATTCCATTGATGAATAGTAACCTCCATACCATAACTTCTCCTTGATGAGTAGTAATTCCCACCTCCTCATTGATCATCCATAACATCATTGTCTTCCCCGCCTTCTAAAGAATTAATATCATATTTATTGCACCCGTTTATGTTCCTCAATGTAATACTATAAATAGAAGTTCTAAACATAATATTTGATATACTTGATGATATTTGAGAAACACTTAAAAGAATAAGAACAGTTCTCTTCTCTATCTCTCATAACTTGTCTACTTTCTTATTTATATTATTAATCTTTTAGCTTAGTTTTACAACACTCCAATAATCATTTCTTCTTTTGATTACTTACAATTTTAAAATGTTTATAGCTGCCACTTTGTGGAATAATCATCATCCCCGCCTACTTATGTCTCTTTGTTGGCTCCTTTTTTTGTTTTTCTTCTTAAGATTTACACTAATATTTTCGATCAAAGAAAAGTCATAAAAAAGCTCCTAAGTTGCCCAATTTCAATAGGAGTTCTCCTGATCACCTCCGATAATTATAAAGATTTTTACACTATATAATTATTTATTAAAATAATAATTAACTTAAAATAATAATTAACAAATATATATTTTAGCAGGATTGGAGACCGGGCGGTAGTCCGCCATAGTCAAGGATCTAGCAAGCCAAGTATCCTTAAAAGTAATAATAAGGATCAAGATATATACAAATTTATCTATGATTTGATGACTGTATGGAAGCTGTTAAAGCTTTTACCCAAGCAAGGGGCCTGTCGAGATCCAGTACATATTATTATTAAACCCACGTGTCTAGCAGTTCTAACCGGGTAGAGACGCCCTTTTCCTCTTTTAACGGGCTTGAGACCGCGGCTGGCTAGACGGAGTCACTAAGACAAAGCTAATAACAATAGTATCGGATCTGACTGTGCCACAATCTCAGAACCAAGTCAAGAAACCATACATAAATTTGTTTATATCTAGATAAAGTCTAGATCTTTCATTGTAAATATAAACGCGAAGTTAGTTATTCGACATAGACACAACTGAGTTTAGCCGGACATAATCACGGCGTTGCTCGGAAATAAAAAGTAATAAAGACAAAGTAATTACCTTGAAACACTTTCTTCTATTTATTCCGGTTGGTCTCCGGCAAACTTTACAATACTAGAGAGAGGGGAGAGTAGAGAGAGAAAACTAGAGATGGTTCTGAAAACCCTTGTTCCTACTACAAACGAAGGACTCCCTTATTTATAGGAAAATATAAAACATAAGGAATCTTTCTACAGTACCAAATGGGACCCATTCGTCCCTTACACAGTTTTTCTACTGTAGTTTGAACATATCATGTATCTTTTCCTATAACCAATCAACGTTTCACAAATCATTATATCTTATCTTTTCCGTTTAGCCTTCGCAAGAAATCCTCTGCTTTTTCCAGCATATCTTCTAGAGTGGATTCGCTCAGTTGAGCTTCCTGCATATCCGTTGTATCATGCATATCTGTTGTATCATCACTGGCCTCACTTCTCATTGAAGTGTCAGATTTTTCATATTGTGTTATGTTGAGGAGCAGATTTTTTCTGATTTCATCAAGATATTTCTTGATCATTTCTTCTTTGTCTCCATTTTGAACGGAGATTCTTCTGGCCATGTTCCGAACCGAGTTGTCTTGTACAAAAACATCCTTTTGAGGGGCAAGACTGTATTCTTGAATCTTAGCTTTAATAAGATATATTAACTCTTGTCCATATAAGGTTTTTATTGTGGGATCGTGTTTCATTAGCTTATCCCAAAAGTTATTATAAAAATTCCGATATAAACAGGGAATTTGTTCTTCTGCATAGTCCACTTCCGGGGTCCATTTATGAATCCATGGGATAGAAAATTCAATAAAGAAATATATCTGATCAATTTTTTCCATATAACAAATATGATCCATGAGATATATCTCATTAAGTTTGGGTGATACTTTAGCCCATTCTTTGTATAACTTAAAAAATGGTTCTGGCAATATTTTTGTTGTTGGACCGTGGTATGACCACCAATTTAGAAACCAATTATGAATTGGTTCTGCGAATATCTTCGCACAAATCTTTAAGAACCAAGTGTGTTTGCGTTTCTCGTTATTATAAATGAGAGCTTTATCAAAGGCATGGACGTAGTCCCAGTATGTGAAATTCATGGGTACGCCTTTTAGGCTTATCTTCCTTTCTTTCATTGTGGATATACCCCAATCTTCAACAGATATGATCTGCTTAATTATCATCTTTGAGAAGTTATAAACGTTCTCATCTGCGTTATATCCGCTGAAATGCTGAAATTCAGCACTTCATGTACTTATAAGGATTGTCTCGTAATAAGCTCGGGTTTTGTATGACTCACCCGGGAAATATAATCCATTAATTAAATACCTTTGGAATATTTTCCAAGGTTCTTCCTTCCTCTGAATATCAGAGTTTTCTAGGAGAAATATCATTTCTCTTTTTGGAATCTTTTGAGGTATCATCAGCCTCTTCTTTGGCTATAGATGCAAAAGTACGTCTTTGCCTTTGAGATAAATATTCTTGTAGCCGATCATATAATGGATCAGTTGTTGGAATATCTCCCAAATTTATTGAAGCTGAACTTGAACTTGCCGCCTGAGAAGCTTTTGAGTTTATCAAACTCAATCCATAATTTTGTATAACTGGAACGTGGTACGGATCCATATGATGATCCTGATGATGAGGGGGACGATCTTCCCCTTCCTCTTCCTCTGTTCCCTCGGCCTCTAACCTTAGTTACCCAAGGAGGGTCCATCCTGTAAAGAAATATGTTAGTTATATTCACAAATATCAACATTATTATAGAAGTATCTTTCTTCTTCTAAAACGATAATATCTTCATATAACGAAGTGTCTGTTATCGTGCTATCTATAATTTTTCATATAACAAGTTCCTGCAAATCTCTGTTTAGAGGAACAACCTTTAAAATGGTTAAAATAGTTTCTTCAGTAAAGTACGAGACTAAGAAGATCATTGCGAAAGATATTCACGAGATAAAAAATCTGGGATAGAATTATCACTTCCCTTTTTATACTGAATATCGAAATCCAAAGGAGCTAATTGAGCTTGCCATCTAGCGAACATTAGCTTGGATGCATCATGTTTGAAATCTTTATCAAACATATATTTTACAGATTGAGCATCTGTTTTTATTAAAAACTTTTGATTGTATAAATCATCTTGAAATTTTAACACACATTTAACAATGGTTAACATTTCATGTGCCACCGTGGCGTATTTTTTCTGAGCATCGCTCCATTTTCCTGAATGAAAACGTATCAAATATTCAGTCTTGTCATTCGGATTGATCTGCTTCAAAATTCCTCCATAGCCGATGTTAGAGGCATCAGTTTCTACAATATTTTGCCAGCTAGGATTAGCCAGAGTCATACAAGGCAAGGTTTTAACCCTGATTTTGATATTCTTGACTAAGTCGGTGAGACTAGTTGTCCAGGGCTTTTTCTGATCCTTTTTAAGCCTATCATATAACGGAGCTAAATCTCTAGAAAGATTTTTGTAGAAAGGAGAAATATAATACAAACTTCCCAAGAACCTCTGAAGCTGAGTTCTATCTGTGATAACATCAGGAAATTTTGAAGCAAATTCAATAGATATTTGAATAGGGGTTACTTTTTCTTGACAAATTAAATGTCCAAGAAACCTGACCTCAGTTTGGAAAAGACTCATTTTTGGTTTAGAAATTACCAACCCATTTTGAATCACAATTTTTTTAAACACGTCTAGGTGTTTAATATGAGTTTCTAACGTCTTAGAATAAATTAAAATATCATCAATGTAGACTATAATAAAGTCTAAATAGGGGTTGAAAATATCATTCATAATTTTCTGGAATTCTGAAGGAGCGTTTTTCAAACCGAAAGGCATAACCTTCCATTCATACTGTCCGAATGGGACGTTGAAAGCTGTTCTATAAGAATGCTCTTTGAAGATTTGAATCTGCCAATAACCTGATTTTAAATCAAATTTTGAAAAGATGTTAGCATCATATAATCTTGAAAGTAAATCCTTTTTATTAGGAATAGGGTATCGAATCCATTTAAGATACTTGTTTAAAGGTTTGTAATTTATTACTAACCTGGGTACACCACGTTCTTTTTCTGCTGCATTATTAACATAAAAGGCAGTGCAAGACCAAGGGGATTTGGAAGGTTTTATCAAACCCTTTTGTAATACATATCTATTTCCTTTTTGCAGAATTCAACCAATTCGGCGTTCATCTGGCAGGGACGAGATTTAGTAGGAATATTATCCACAGAGAAGCCTTCTTCATATGGAAGAGTCACAATATGCTTTTTTCTATTCCAAAAGGCACTAGGATGATCGGCACAAATATCAATGGCCATCTGCTCAGAAATCAGTTTTATTTTTTCTTGTATTTTGGCAGACTTTAAAGTATCGAATATATTTAAACTGAATAATTCAAATTGCAAGGAATCAATATGCCTTTGTTTCATATTAATCAAGGCGTTTATATCACGAGAAACAGGATCTGTGACAAAAGTATAACTGATGTTTTGTCCTTTGTAAGTAGCTGAAAAGCCCTCAGCCGTTATGCTTGTGAAAGGATAAATAGCATTTATAAAAGGGGTTTCAAGTATAATAGGGGGTATAACTGATTTTTCACTAAAAAGAAAAAGTGAGGAATACATACCTTATTTTGACAAATACGTGTATTAGGTAATTTGTATTCTATATCAAGAGAATGGCCTGAAGCAGATCTGACCATATGAGTTGTTTTTTCAAAATATTTGGTTGGTATAAGGCCTTCTTGAATACAACTTACATCGGCCCCGCTATCAATCATAGCTATCTCAGTTATCGAAAAAGTATTATCAATCAAAATGGTGCATTTAACAAACCATTTATGGGCAGTAACAATTTGCATCATCCCTAAAAACATGTTTTGCCTATTATCAGTAGTAATAGGTCTGGTCAAAGTATTATCTTCGATAATACCTTTACCTCTGCTATCTGCTTTTTCAATTTGAGAAAGGCGATGATCACATATGATCTGATTTTGCTTAAGCGCCTTAATTTCTCTTTTCAAATTTTCAACTTCTTCTTTTAAATCATCAAAAGAGGTATCTCGTATAACAACAGGTTGTCTTGCTAGTCTATTATAAACTTCAGACAAAGAATAAGGAGCAGAATAATCCAGTTCAAAATCATTTTTGGATCCAAAAGATTTTGAGGAACTAGCTTTGTTATTAGCAGCTAGTTGAATGATTTTTTCACGAAGATTATTGTCAGTTACTTCCTTTAACAATTCTATCACATTTTCAGAAGTAATGGTAAGTAAATTCATGTCTTCAAACTGTGATTGAAGTTTATAAAACTCATCATTTTCGCAATGACAAATATCGCTTTGGCATTTACAGGCTTCAGTCGTGGCCGTCTGGTTATTTCCAGATGGTTCATGACGATCTACTTCTTCCTGTGAACAAGAATCAGAATCATAATCTAACTCAGAACCTGAGGTGTATAAAAAGCTATAAATCTTATCATGAATATCTTCATTTAGTTCCAAAGCTTTGAGCTTCTCAAGTTTACAATTGGGCGCTATATGACCAAATTTTCTGCACTTATAGCACTTGATCTTTGCGAGATCACGCTTAGATCTATTTTTCGTAAATCTATGGGACTTACGATGAGCTTTTCGTTCTTCTCTTTCTTCTCTAGACCTTCGTTTAGATCTCTTTCTATAATGACTATTATGATCTAAATCTCTAGCCTTTTTGTGCTTATTAGCAGTGGTATCAGGTAAACCAAACTGGGTACAAAAATTTCCTAATTGGGATCTTTCTCTAAGCTTGTCAATCTTAAGATGTCTGGATAATTTCAATTAGTTGCACAAGTTAATACCTTCTTGAGTGCATGCTCCTATGAGTTTTCCATAGGTGTATGTGTTATAAGGGATAGTCCCTTGAGGATTCCTCAAAGACTTTTTAACTCTTTCTGCAAATAAAGGTGGCAAGCCGTCTATAAACCTGGCTTTCCAGTACTCAAGACTGTTTTCGGGTAATTTCATTACTCGACTTAAATAAGTATCTTTGTACCATCTAAATTCTCCTAAATGTCTACATCGTAGACCATTCAATAGGGAACGAACAGTTTCATATTGGTTGGTAAATCTACCATTAAAATGTTCTAGAATGGTCAAAATCAGTGTATAAACTGCGTCTTCTCTATTCCTTGCTAAAGCCATTCCTAGATTGTCAACACATTCATTATCGGCAATGGCATTAATAATCGTAGCCTTGGCTTCAATACTCAGATAATTGTCCCACCAGCCTCTTAATTGACCAGTAAAACCAGCAATGATCATTTTACAAATATTTCTATCAGTATTATTAGTACTTTTACAGATAGTTGAATACATAAGCATTCTATGGACGAGAATAGTAAGCTGTCTATCAGTCAAGCCATCCAGGTTCCATTCATAGATTTCAGTACCACTGTAAGAGGTATTAGTCTGGTTCCAATTCCGTTCTTCAATTAGAACATCTTCCGGGGTTGGTCTAAAATAATAATACGTTTGCATGCTAGGTTTATGAGTAAAGTTGGTATTACCACTATTTTTCTTAGGATAGCCGCGAAGTTTATTAACTTCAAGACCAATTTGATCCTTTAGATCAAAGGTGTTTTCTATATCAGTTGCAAAACCTTCTGACAAATCGATAGGATTAGCCCCTAATTCAGAAAACTTTTTATCAAGAAGCTCTTCTAACTCTCGAAGAGGTTTGAAAACAAAGCCCTGAATCTCAGGGGATCTCTGGACATGAGTAGGGAGCTTAGAAAGCTGAGTTGAACTAGAAGCTGGATCAGAATCCTTCACGTTGGTCTTTATCTGAATCACCAACGCCGTCAGTTCGTCTAACTTTTTATCAAGAGAACTAATATGCTCTCCTAAGACTTTAACATAAAGTCCTAAATAATTATTTTGAGCGATGAGATTATTAATCTCATTTATACTAACAGTTGCAACATCATCTTCAATAAATTTTTGAAATGCAGTAAAAGTGATACCTACATTATTAGGTAAAACAAACGATGATTGTGGGGGATAAACAGTTTTTATAATATCACCTTTTACATCTTTGTACGAACGTTCAAGAACATTGATGAACAAAGGCAAATAAGTGGTTATGAACCAAGGAACAAAAAACATAATATGATTATGTAAAGCACAACTTTCATAAAATTCTTGAGAAATATTATTTAGATCGTTTTCACTATAAGTGTCAAAAAACCAAGTTTTAAACCGATTCCACTTGTCATTTGAAAATTCATTTTGGATGTATTTTCTTGCCAGTGAACCTGGACTAAAATCAATCTGGTGTACATTCATAATCAAATCTCATTAGGGTTAAAGTCCATTTCGGACACAGAGGAGATATCTTTATCAGAGACATCCGAGGAATTATCTTTAGTTCTTACCACATTTAACTGAGGATCAATCTTTATTTCAGCCTTTTTATTAGAGGCAATAGAAGATAATGTGTGCAAAGAAGCGGCCCTATTTCGAGCTGGACCGTAAATAGGCTCGATAGGTGAAATATGATGCAGATCAGGTAATAGTTTATTACTAGATAAGGAACGTCTATATAAATAGAATTTACAGTAGGCATAAAATTATTAGAAAATGACTGCCTATGAGAAGTATAACTATTATCAGAAAATTGAATACATACTCTTCCATCAGAATTTTGAGAAATATGAGAATAGTCGGAGTTTGTAACTGTATCAGTTACTTGACTCGGGGATATAACTGAGTTTAGAGTCCATGTGGTTGGGAAATCAATTTCTTCCCACCTAATAGGTCTCCTAGTGGTGACCTTGGACCTTGCAAAATTGGATTCTACCAATATAGTTTGTTCAGACGTATCATATAACTTACATCTTGGATTTAAAGTTGATAGTAACTTGAAATAAATTCTATAAGATAAACATATCAGTTCTGAACCAGGCACGTAATTATATAAACATCGTTATAACTATCTGCATATTGGTATGGTTCAAATTGCCTTTAAACCTTTGACCCTTAAAGGGTTGCCTGTAACTTTTCTAGCTGCTCTCAGAGATGCTAGGAATTTAAATTTTCGTCAATCTCTAATGGGTTCGATTGAATCCACAGTGGCCTATGGCCCAGTATATTTTAATACTCAGCCCAATTTGTAGTTATCTCTTTCTGATGTGAATATCATAGATGCTTTGACTTAATATATATTTTTATATATTAATTAATGGATATAATTATTTTTAACAGAGCAATCAAATATATTAAAAGCTCTTATTACAATTAACCCTTAGATATGAATTATGATAATGTTTTTTGTATTATTAAACGGCCCGTAACCAAAAGAACAACTTTTCTAAGTCCAAACTTTTCCCTTTCGCACTTTCACGAATCACGCCTCACCCAATTGGCACAAATTTGAAAACGTTGCAACACTTTATTTGGCGTGGATCTGATTCCTCTTTGTTTCGCACTTCCTTTATTTTCTCAAATTCTTATTTAAATGGGAGGATATGTCATAATTAAAATTTAATTAATTAAAACAAAATTCTAACCATGGTTAATATAACAAATATTTCTCTTATTTACTCAAAAAACTTTCGACAGATTCAGAATCTTAACTAAAACATTATCTCATCCATAAATATATTAAAAACTTCTTTCTCTTTCCTACTTAAGAACATCACCGATTTTATTGGTTAAAATACATAACTTCTATAGTTTGAGTTAATCTTAATTTGTGCGTTTACGATAGGTTATTTAATAAGAATATTGATTATAAATATCATATTTTATTCTTCTTTAAAAAATTTAAGACCATACGCTGATTTAACTTTTTTAAGGTTACATTCATTAATATAATTGGTCTACTAAATCTGCGTATCATGTGAAAAAGGGGGAAAAATATATAAATAAAAGCTTGTAAGAAAGTAGAAAAATATAAAAAGAACAATAGAAACTTGAAGAAACGAAGATAATAGAAAATGAAGAGGAGTCAGCTCCATATACGGTGCCGTTTTAATAAGTGTCGTTTTAACTATGTATTTAAATTGATCATTAAATTCATGCAGCTTCTCTTTATTCGATTCTGAAACTATTGTGTTTAAGAAATTTACGAAACGAAGTTATTATAAAAGTACTCGTCTAAGCTAATTTATCTCTCTTAAATATCTCACATGATTAATATCCACAAATTGCACAAATTGAAGTCAATTTAGAAAAAAATATAATAAATATTTGAAAAAAAATATTTTAATATACATTCAGTTGGTCAAAAAAGATGAAGTGAATAAATACGGTATACAATAATAAAAAATAATTGCCGACAGAAAATAAATTTCCCACCGCAATCCCCAAATGATAAATCGATAACTATGTCTATACTCTATACATCAACTAACTGTCAATTTAATTGGCATATAGCGTTAGGGATTTTTGTTATTATGAGAATTTAAACCTTTTGATTTGAGTCATTATCTCTTGATTGTGAAAAATGAAAATGACCAATGAACCAAACATCGAAAGATAGAAAAGAGATGGTAGGCTCAATGAATGTAGTTCTAAAACATATTCTTTATTCCCTTGTTGTTTGTGGTCCCTTACTCTTTTTTTTCTTTTTTATTTTTTCGTGTTTGATATTTGTATGATTTGACTAAATTTAAATACGTCTTAAATTGGAGGCAAATCACTCTTTAATGAAGGTTATTTTGTACTTAATAGGGCTCAAACCTGAAATTTTTAATAAAAAATATACTACTTATCACTCTACCAACAAAAAAATTGACTTGGTAGTCTATTTATATATTTTTTTAAAAAATATAAGTCTTTTTTACAAAAGATTTTTCATTTTTACACTTAAGAGATTTAAAAAAAATTATTCTATTCATTTTTTAAGTAAAAGCTAAAAGATCTTAATTTCTCACGAATTAGTAGTGTTTCTTTTACTTTTTAAATTTTATTTTCTATGATGAGAGTTTTTTTGAATATATGTGAGACTCCTTTTGACAACTTTACACGTTTTGTCGATGCATACTTTTATAAGTCAAACTTATACTTTGCATTCATGTGTTCATCTTTAGTTCGTATACTAGGTTTCCTTAAATTTCTCTCTTCGCATTTTGTTGTTATCTTCTTAAACGCCATAAATACGTGATTGACTTGGATAAAAGAACTATAAAAAGATGGCATTTGCATTCCTCTACTCAAAATAATACTTTCTCAACACGTCTCAATTTATACTTTTTGCTTTTCAAAATTCAAATCGCGTGAATTTAAATTAATATTTTAATTTTTTTTTATGATATTAATATAAAAAAAAAACTTATAATTATATTGATTATTTATTATTAAATCTTTAAATTTTAAATATAAATATTAAATTAATTTAATTTTAATAATTAATTAAATTAACTTTCGAGAAGCAAAGAGAAAGAGGGAGTAGTTAAGCAGATCACATGATCTAATATTTTTCTTTTTTTATATTACTGGCATTTATGACTTGAAGGAACATGTTATAGTCACCAACTAAGCTTACTCCATTTAATTTTTTTTTGATCTTATCACTTTCCCTATTGTTTCATTGGACAGAACTCAGAAGGATAGTTTTAGGTTTTTGGACAAATAAACTTTTGTTGACTTTGACCAAGAAAAAAAGGGATAAAAAGAAAAAGAAAACAAAAAGTAAATGAGAAAAAGATTAAAAGAAGGTGGGAAAAGAAAAGAAGAAAAAGCTAAGGAATGGCGTGTGTATATTAGTAATATAATTTGACTAGTGCCGTGTACGACTTGACGGCGGGCGTAGTAGTTCAGGTGTTAACGCACGTGATTGGCTACAAAGACACACTTATTTTTAGATTAGAGCTGCTAGGCCTTGGATTTACTCAAGAGAAAAAAGGGTCAAGGGTCAAGGGTCAAAATAGTCCTTGAATTATGCATAAGGAGTAGTATAAGTTTGCTCTCCATTAATAACTGGAGTCAATTATATCTCCTACAAGTAAAAAGACTTTGAATAGAGATTGATTGTGCTCGAAAAGTTATGAATCGATTTATAAATTCAATGTCAATATCTTAATTTCTTGTGAATTATTTTTAGGGGTGTACATGGTATGATATGGTAAGGCATTGAAAAATTTAGTTTGATAATTTTAGTTTTTGATTTTTAAAAATATTATATCATTATTATACAAGTTAATTTGGTATAATTCAATATTTTACGATATAATAAATTGATAACTATAATTTAATAGACTTCAACTTACATATACTCATATAATTAATTAATTACATAGACTAATATTGTCCTCTTCTTTTTTTTACTAAGGGCTGCTTTTGAACCTATATTTCTCAAATTTGGGCTTTTTTCATGTTTAATTTTTTTGGGGATAAATGACACCATGTATCATTTTAAGACTCTAAATTACAAGTTATACATATACTTTTTTCTATTTATAAAATTAAGTTTTAACTTACTAGTCATACCAATTTAGGTAAAAAGTTATTTTTACTGTATTTTTTTTCTTTAAATTTTTAATGAGAGAAAAAAAAAATATTTAATTAATGATTAGGATATTTATTAGAAGAGAGATAAGTGGACAAGAAAATCTCACCAATTAATTTAAATGATTCCCACTCTGAACATTTAAAATTTTAAATGAAAAATAAATTTCTTACTTATCTCTCTCATACTTGTTCTACCAAGATTATATCACCATTAACGATTTCAACTCTTATCAATCAATATTTTCTCCCAATTTTTAATTTTCTTAGCAGATTCATAGTTGAGTGTTTTAATCTTTTTTGTGTTTCAATTGTTTGATTTTATCGTTAATTCTAGGAGTTTATTTTAGAATATTAATTTATATTCTATTTAAATTAATTTTTATATATTTTTCCATACAATAAATGATTGTCCAAGTATATTTTTTATTAATCTCTTTTGTGTGAATATTATATTAAATTTGATATGATTGAAATTTTAATACATATTCTATTAAAATCAGTTGTTATTTCCTTTTCATACACTAAATGATAGTCCACATATATTTCTTAGAGAAAATTAAGTAAAATATCAGTCCATCAAACTTATTTACACCTAAAATTATCACTCATTTATTATCTTAATTGGTCATTTTGGCCATCTTTTCCGATGAAAACCAACCAAACAATAGCCCTACTATTTTCCATCCCCTCCTCTCTCACAACTCTCTCACCTCACGCCACCAACAGCTCCGCCACAAACCACCATCGAGCTCCACAAAACCACCACTGCTCCTTTGCTCCTCCTCTGTCCCGTCACTGTTCCGGCGACGAGCCACAAGCTCCTATGACCTGGAGCAGCTAACCAACCACTTGTACAACCCCCCATATCCCTCGTTCTCTCTATTTTCCCTTAACATCAGAATTGGTGAAGTCAGCAACCAAACGAACCAGTAAAATCAGTCTCTCGCTCCCTTTCTGTTCGTCGTTTCGGCAGTCCACACCACCGGCCACCATCTCTCTGGTAATGAATCCAACAACCACGATCAAACCACAACAGAAGACCCCTTTGTTCTCGTCACTGTTACTCCTATGGATGTTGTTTATGCCCTTAAGAGGCAAGAAAGGACTCTTTACGGATTTGGGGGGTTAGGTTTTTGTGAAATTAGGGCAACGTTTGTAGATTTTTCTCTTTCTATTGAGCTTGATGGTGTAATTCTTCATTACATATTCAATGAATAGAATTTTCTTAGTCATTATTTTTTATTCTCTCTGTCATCTACACTCTTTGCTATTCAATTTCCTATTTTTTGAAAGTTGTGATTATGGTTGTGGCTTCGGCGACAACAGACCCCTTTGCTTCTCGTTGTCGAAGCCAAGACGCCATTTCCGGTGAAGAACAGCTCAGACGAACACCCTCCACGCCAGAAAATGTTGTCACTGTTACCACCAGATCTGGTTGGAGGTTTGAGCTCAGGCAAACTCTTCCCATTTTTCACTCATATCTAAAATTTGAGATTGTTTAGAGGAGGTTTTGATTTTATCAAGATTGAATAGAACGAAGTAAGCTATGCGGATCACACTACTCGTTTGTACTTAACTTATTTATGATGTAAAAAAAATTGATGTTTTCTAAAACTTTTTTCGCCAATTTCTCCTTTTTTAAAGAAATAAATATAGATATAGATACATTACATATACATTATATTATTATTTATACAATATCGATACATATTTAGATATCGTTCATACAATATCGATACATGTTTATACATTATTTATATAATATTGATACATGTTTATATATCATTTATATAATATTGATACATTACATAATTTTTATACAATATCGATACATTATATATACATTATATATATATATATGCGGCTATTTTCTTGTAATTTTTTTTGTGGCTAATTTATTTTTAGGCTATTTTTCTTGTAAAAAAAACTTAACTATATTTATTGTAAACTAATTATTTTATTGTACATATTTGAAATCATCCATATTTTTTATTAATTTTTTTTTTGTGTTTGAATATGGTATTAAATTTAATATTAATATAATATTCTTAGACATTCTACTTATGTCACTTTTTATTTCATTTTCATACACTAAATAATATTTCTAAATGTATGTAATTATTATTAAAATCACCTTTCATACTGAAATCATAATAGAATGAAAACTGTCACCTTCTATACTGGAAAATGGTAATTCCTCGTTCAAAAAACTGAATTTTTTTTAAAGAACAAGAAGAAGAATAAAAACTTTTGAACGAAGAGGAAGAAGTTAGAAATATCTTTTTGGAATAAGAAATTGTAATTGTCAATTATCGTTGATATGTGATATGGAATAATAAATACACTAATTTGAACGAAGAAGAATTATTTGGTCTGAATTTTTAATAATCTGTGTAACTTTAAAAAAGAATCTTTTTGAATTTTGAAAAAGTAAAAAAAAGGAAAAACAATTTTGAAGAGATATGTGCATGATTGATATCCTTTTTTAACTAACAACTATTTATTAGGGATGTTATTTTCAAATATATTTATAAAAGATTTTATTCTTTTTTACTATTTTATTATAATACGTTTAAAATCTATTGATATAAAGGGTAAATTAATAAATTATTGTATAACTTGTAATAAAAAATCTTATATTGTGTATATATGTTTTTTCTCTCTCTCTCTCTTTTTTAGTGAAACTAGTATTAGTACTCGTGCGATGCGCGGATAATATATAAGAAAAAAATACAATAAAAAAATAGATAAAAAATAATCTACATTTATAAATCTATCAAATGAATAGAAGCATAAAGAATTTCTTTTTTATTCATGAACAGATAAATCAACATAGACTAATAAAATACATTGTTCACATATCATGTGACTTACAGTTTCTTGAATTATTTATAAAAGTTAGTTTATGATAAATCATTTAAAAGTAAAAAGAAATGTGCGGATGATATTTATGAAAAGAGAATCATAATAATTGATATATAAAAAATAACTTAAATTAGCACATTTACAAAATGAATAAAAGTACCAAAAAATATTTTTTTTTCTTAACCAACGAATTCTAATGAAATAGCTTGGCAACATCTCCTTTATATTTTTTGTTAATTAAAATTTCAATAACTACCAAATGATAGAAATTACAAAACATATAACACAATCATTTTCAGTTAGTTATTTTCAGAGCAAACATCTCATTATCCTACAAATTGAATAACTATCAGGGCTATATCATTGGAACTTATGATGTAAGCTTTATCATCAATAGGGTAGTGAATATTTACACTCTCCATTGCAGGCTTTTATTCCACATTAAACAAATAGGCAATGAAACAGAAACTCTTCTCTTCCCATTGAGAACAATAACAACTGTGAATTTTTTTATGATGTATCGACTATCGTTGAAGTTGTATTTCTATATGCATACTTTGATATCTTCATGTAATTCCCATCAACTTTAAGCTGCACTTGACATGGTAAATTCAGAACTTTTATCCTTCATCTTAATAATATGAAGATAGGTTTAAACTGTTTTATGGAAGACATAACTCCTAATTAGTTCTCACTATTAAAATAATTCACCTAGTGCCTAGTGAAAAATATTTCGTGTAGGGTCAATATATTTCATCACGTTTTTGTATAAAACTGAACAGTGTAGCTATACTCAACTGAATTGCACTTAAATTATGATAAGCAGCGTGAAACAACATGTTAGTTCACCATCAAATTTTTATATTGATTTTAAAAAAAGACAAATTAATTTATTGGGTGATTTTGAAGAAGTAAGACTAATACTTTAGTGCAACTAAAAGATACTAATGCTTTAGTGCAACTAAAAGATGATGTTTTGCTTGCATAAAAAATAATTCATATGAACAGATTTATGTTGAATTTTATATACTCATAATTACTGTACTACGTGAATGCATACACACATTTTCTTTTTAGTATTTTAAAAATTATAGTTATTAGAGATAAGTATAAAAGTAAATACTAACATTTTAGTTTTGCAGAGCCATTTAAGTGAGAAATAATTTCTGATCTCTCTCAATTTGAAAGTTGTCAAAGTCGTACCACGCAAACCTTTAGATTCCTTTGACAAATAGTAATTTCAACAATAGACTGCAAGTTTAGAAATGAAAAAGACATCAAAATTATATTTCTAAGTACCAAAAAGAAGATTAAAAAAAATTCTTAATAAGAGTAAGTAAGACTTTATTCTCCTCAAGCTTGTTCAACTCAAAAATTGGTCAAGCTTTCCTATGCAGCAATAGGGATGATACTCTCCCTTTGTAAATCTCATATTTTCAGACATTGAGATATTATAGATTTTTCATAATCAACTATCTTAATTTAAGAAATCATATTAATTAGTGATTATGGAGCTTATTCAAAATTTGAATTTTGAATTAGAGTTGAAAATGATAAAATAGTTGTTATTTAATATTATAGATTCTATTTTTTTTGAGTTAAAATATTTTTTTAAGTTAAAATAATTTTTGTTGTAAAAAAGCCAAGTAGCTAGTTTTCAAGATGCCACTTGGCTTCACCACAATACATACTACTCTCCTTTTAATAATATATAGATTTATATTTTTTTGGGTGAAATATAAATTTTTACATTTAATTAATTTTTGCCCCAATTTTATTATTTTTGGTTAAAAGATGTAAAATAATTGAAATTATTTAATTGAGATATTATAAATTTTTCATAATCAACTATCTTAATTTAAGAAATCTTATTAATTAGTGATTATGGAGCTTATTCAAATTTTGAATTTTGAATTAGAGTTGAAAATGGTAAAATAGTTATTATTTAACATTATAATTTTTTTTTTAGATAAATATTTTTTTTTAAGTTAAAATATTTTTTGTTGTAAAAAAGCCAAGTGGCCAGTTCTCAAGATGCCACTTGGCTTCACCACAATGCATACTACCCTCCTTTTAATAATATATAGATTTCATAATTTTTGGTTGAAATATAAATTTTCACTTTTAATTAATTTTTATCCCAATTGTTTTTTTGGGTGAAATATAAATTTTTACATTTAATTAATTTTTGCCCCAATTTCATTATTTTTGGTTAAAAGATGAAAAATAATTGAGATATTATAGATTTTCATAATCAACTATCTTAATTTAAGAAATCATATTAATTAGTGATTATGGAGCTTATTCAAATTTTGAATTTTGAATTAGAGTTGAAAATAATAAAATAGTTGGTATTTAATATTATAGATTCTATTTTATTTGAGTTAAAATATTTTTTTTAAGTTAAAATAATTTTTGTTATAAAAAAGCCAAGTGGCTAGTTCTCAAGATGTCACTTGGCTTCACTACAATGCATACTGCCCTCCTTTTAATAATATATAGATTTTATTATTTTTGGTTGAAATATAAATTTTCACCCCAATTTATATTTTTGGGGTGAAATATAAATTTTTACATTTAATTATTCACCCCAATTTCATTATTTTTGGTTAAAAGATGAAAAATAATTGAAATTATTTAATTGAGATATTATAGATTTTCCATAATCAACTATCTTAATTTAAGAAATCATATTAATTAGTAATTATGGAGCTTATTCAAATTTGAATTAGAGTTGAAAATGGTAAAATAGTTGTCATTTAATATTATAGATTCTATTTTTTTTGAGTTAAAATATTTTTTTTTTAAGTTAAAATAATTTTTGTTTTAAAAAAATCAAGTTGCTAGTTCTCAAGATGCCACTTGGCTTCACCACAATGCATACTACTTTCCTTTTAATAGTACATAAATTTATATTTTTTGGGTGAAATATAAATTTTTACATTTAATTAATTTTCGCCCCAATTTCATTATTTTTGGTTAAAAGATGAAAAATAATTGAGATTATTTAATTGAGATATTATAGATTTTTCATAATCAACTATCTTAATTTAAGAAATCATATTAATTAGTGATTATGGAGCTTATTCAAATTTTGAATTTTGAATTAGAGTTGAAAATGGTAAAATAGTTGTCATTTAATATTATAGATTCTATTTTTTTTGAGTTAAAATATTTTTTTTAAAGTTAAAATAATTTTTGTTTAAAAAAATCAAATGGCTAGTTCTCAAGATGTCACTTGATTTCACCACAATGCAGCCCTCCTTTTAATAATATATAGATAAGACAAAAGTAGATCATTTCACAATTTACAAGGACAAATGTATTCCAACTGTGTAATGGTGAGGATATGATTGACCCCAATAATTAACATGACAAATTTGTGCTATTACACAAAATTCAGGGGCAATTTTAACCATTTAATAAGAAAAACACAAAGATGCTCCTAACTATTAAAATTGGTGATAACAAAAGTACACTCGTTCTTAAAATAAAGAGACCATTTTATAAAGCTCAAGTGTACATCTATATGAGAAATAGCAAAGTACATGTAAGCATTATTTTATTAAATTTAAATCCATAAAAAATAATATCATCCTAAAATCAAGATAGATTACTCGCAATAAATATTATGGTTAATATTATTGGAATAATTAAATCTAACTAAAATGAATTTAGGTAAAAAATTATTTATTGGACTAGTCTACTAAGTTGGGCTTCTACCAAACAAATGAGCCCATCCATGGGCTCTAGCCCAATGATCTATTAACCTTTTTTGGATGTCAATTTACAAGATGACCTTGGAAGTGGATGATTTTGAATGTTTGACCCTGTTTGACTCTTGAGTAAAACTTCAACTTCAACAAATTTTGATTTTTGAACTTGAATGTTTTCTCTTTTTTTTTTTTTGAACTTTTGGGATACATGTCATTTTATTAATTAGAAAACAGCAAAATAAATAGGTCTAGACAAGCCAAAAGTGGTCGTCCCAACATCAACAAAAATGAAATTAACAAAAACAAGAAATATGTAGCAATTAGAAAAGGTAGACACATTCATCTTCGATGTCTGAGCTCTGTCTCTAGAAGAGGAAATGACACTTGGCGTTTCCAAATTCGTGCAATCATCTTCACCTCCATGACTGAGTATTATCTGATGAATGAGAACCAGAATGACGACATTAGAGGCCGAGGTGAGTTACTCCATTCAGTTATAACTTTTTATTACGGTTATAATTTGATTCAGAAAATTATTTATCGAGCTGCTATCTTGTTAGTATGTTGTATCGCCCTGTGAGGCGTTTGGGTTTAACTGTTCTCCATTTCAGGCTTTTGAGTAGTTCTATTTATAGAGGAGACTCTGTGGAATTTTGGCAACTCCTGAGGACTTAACCATTTGACTCTTATTTTTATTTGAGGACGAATGTTTGTAAGGAGGGAAGGATGTAACACCCCGCCCGTTTGAATGTTTAAATTAACCCATACTTTTGAAGTGAGAATAAGAGTACTTAATGTGTTAGGAAGGATGTTTTACAAGGTATTCTAATCACACAATAGTCATATGTTAAGTTTTGAAGTCAAGCAAGTTGCAAAATAAAAATCGGCAAAAGTTATCATAAGTTACTTTGATAAATTCTCTGAAATTTGGGTCAAATATCTTAGAGATTTTCTTTTAATAGGTAGAGAGTTAGAGGGCCCTCGACCTACCAAATCGAAGGTCTACGAGTGTAATTTCCAACACACTAAATCGTTTATTCATACGATTTCAGAATAGAGAGATATTTATATTTTTGTAAAACTGTGCAAACAGACACGTGAAGTGGACCCAAGGTCGGTGGAAGGATATATATGATCACTTTCCCATCATTTTTTCCTCATTTTTCATGATTCCCAACTCAGAAAAATTAGAGAAAAATCCCCAAAATACTCCATAGATCCTTGTGATTATATCTTGGAAGCTTCATAAACGTTACTCTACGTTACGAGCTCATCATTTTGTTATAGTTTGCCCCATTGATTTCATGGTATAGATTTGGGGGTGTTGTGGCAGCAAAATATTGTCCCTTTAGGGTGTTCTTGGTATTTTTCCAAGGGTGTATAGAGAGGTAAAAATATTCTTGTATTAGTTTATAGCTACTTTAGATCTCGGGTAGTATTTTACAATGGAAATTCGTGTCTTTCATCGGATTATCATGGTGTCTTATACTCTTGTATATTGATTGAGCTCCCGCCGTGTTGTAATATTTATGATTGCAGTCAAAAGTCAATTGGATGCTTGAAATCATTGAAAAAGGTATGTTACAAACATCCCCTTCTTTTAGTATGTTTCCTTAAAGCTTAGGAGCAATACAACAAGATTGTTATCGTTGATGTACTAGTAGCCATGATTGCTGGTGGTTGGTTGCTCGAGTTGTTATATTCATCCCTAGTCCGGATTTTAATTCTGTTATTAGCGGTCCTAAGTTATAGACAGCTTAGAGATTATTTGGATAGGTTGCTTGAAGCTAAATGCTGGCCTTCGGGATATTAGATTGTTTGTTGTTGCCATCGGGGCTATTGTGTTTACCTTCAGAAATGTAACTTTTGCCTATGGGGCTATGTAAAACTTGCCTAAGGGGCTATTCAGATAAGTGGAAGCCTACGGGTTATTCCAATTGCCTTCGGGGCAAATATGAAGCCAATGGGCTATTATGGTTACCTACGAGATTATAATGAGGCATGTTCACTCACGGGTACTCGATTTTCCAAGAGGGATACATGTTGATACCTACAGAGCTATGTTGATGCCTAAGAGGGCTATGAGATGCCTATAAGGCTATATCGATGCTTAGGAGGGATATAGGATACCTATGGGGCTATTAAAAGATAGTGATTGCCTTTGGGGATATATAAAGAATGCCTAAGGGGGGCTATTATAAAATACAAAATGCATAATGGGCTACTGGGACATAATGATGGCCTTCGGGGCCAATTGTAGACTGCCTGAGGAGCTATTGAGATTTAATGACTGCCTATGGGGCTAGGGGACTACCAGTACGGGTATATAGACTGAATTGACATATTCTGGGTTTCATCTATAGGTTTATCTTCATCATCTTTATCAAAGGAGCATGTGGAGCTCATTAGAGTTCCTAATGATTTGGCATTCATCATGTCAAATTTTTGAATGAGTTCCTTGGTATACTTATGGGCTACAAGAGCAAAAGTTTTATCGTAGTCGACTCCCTCATGCTGTGAGTAGCATTGCGCCACTAGACATTCTTTGTTTCTTATCACTTTTTTAGCTTCATTCAACTTATTTTTGGAAATCCATACAAATACTTTTTCAAGTTTTAAAACTAGTGTTCAAACTTGATTCTTTTTGAACTGGTCAAGCTTTTCCTGCATAGTTTTGACCAAATGATCATTCTTGAGAGCATCATCTACTTTCTTAGGTTCAAATTGAGAAATAAGTACTACATTTGCTTTATTTTTGCTTGATGCTCTAGTTTTTATTTCTTCCTTTGGATTTTAAATGATGAACTTTCTTGGATATTCGGGCTCACTTCTCAATGTATTTGGAATCAGCTCAATTTCCTGATCAGTTAACTGTTTTGGAGCCTAAGTTGACTTGTCATTTTACCTTTTTCAGCAGAAGATACTATAATGGCTAGAGAGTTTTGATAATGTTTTTCATCTTCATCACTTTGAGGATCAAACTTACCAATATTTTCCTTTCTATTGTTATAAATGAAACACTTACAGCCGAACGGATGGAAGTACTGAATGTTTGGCTTCTTACCATTTCATAGTTCATATGGTGTTTTCTTCAAAATAGGTCTGATGAGTTACCTATTTAGAATATGGCACGATGTGCTAACTGCTTCTTTCCAGAAATGATGTGGCAAAGCATATTCAATGATCATAGTCCTTTCCATGTCTTGAAGTGTTCTATTATTGTGTTCTACCACTCTATTTTACCGAGGAGATATGGGTGAGATTATGAGAGTACCCTTTATCATTGATGAATTTCTCAAAGACTTTGTTTTCAAATTCTCCTCCATGATCACTTCTTATCCAAGTAATATAGTATTCCCTGTCTCTTTGAAATTTCTCTCAAAAGAACTCAAATGTTTCTAGTGTATCATCTTTGCGAGCCAATAACATTACACATGTAAAATGAGAGTAATTATCAACAATAACAAAAGTGTACTTTTTTCATCAATGCTAGCAGTTCTAGTTGGACCAAACAGGTCTATGTGTAGTAGCTATAGATGCTTAGAAGTATACACAAAATCTTTAGAGATAAAGGAATTTCTAATTTGCTTACCTATTTGGCATGCATCACAGATGTGCTCTTTTGTGTAGTCTAACTTTGATAGTCCAATGACTAAATCAAGTTTGACAAGCTTCTCAATAAAGATCATACTTGCATGACCAAGTTTCTTATGCCATATCCACGTGTCTTCAAAGATAGAGGCCAAACATATGTGCTCATTTGCACTTTTGCCTAGTTCTGAACATATATGTTTTTGTCTCTGCTTTCGGGAAGGATAGCCTTTCCAGTAGAATCTTCAATGATGCATCCTATTTTTCTAAATTGTTCTTCAAGATTCGAGTCACATAGTTGACTGATGCTTAGCAAGTTGTACTTCAAAGCTTTTACAAGATAAACATTATTAATATCACATGATTCATGGAAAAAGATAGTTCATATACTAATTACCGTTCCTTTGGAGTTGTCTCCAAAATGAATGTTTCCACCATCATAGTCAGCTGTTGATTTGAACAAATTTTTGTTTCCAGTCATGTAATTTGAACACGAATTTTTAAGGTACCATTTCTCTTTTGACTTCTTGTGGTGTTCCTGCAAAAAGAGCAATTACTTTATTTTAGGTACCCAAGCTGTCTTGGGTCATTTGGGGTTAGATTTTAAACTACTAAATTCATTTTTGGGTTTCTAAACCCATTTAGGAGAATTCGCAAAACAAAATTTGCAGTTAAAGTGTTTATGACTAGATTTATCACTGTAGTAACATGATTGAGAAAAGGGATTTTTAGTGACTGACAGTTGAATCAACTTACCAATACTGGATTCATTATTCCGTGACTTAGTTTCAATTAACTTGCTAAAAAGAGTCAACTGATATGACTTGTCATAGCTATAATAATTTTAGCTAGAGATAGGTTTATTACTGTCAGATATTTTACCAGTTGACTAATTAATGGGAGTTAGCTGGTTTGATTTGACAAATCTTTTGATAGTGGGAGTCGACTGATTTGATTTGATAGTGTTATACAGAACATTCTTAGCTTTGGATTTAATTTGAATAACCTTCATTTGTTCATCAGTGTAATTCTCTAGACTTTGATAGTTCAGTAGATGTCTGGCCATTATATTCTTTTTTCCATATATCTTAGTGGGAGGAATAGGAATATCTCCAAGCTTAATGACTCTCCATACCTTTACATTGTACGACTTGGTGAAAGTTTCAATCCTTACTTTCCAATGAGAGAAGTGTTTTCCATTAAAGTAGGAAGGTCTAGTTTGAGAATATCCTTCTTAAAATAGTGCACCACTGATGACTTGTTGAGACATGATATTTTCTCACTTGCTGTTTAGGCAATTAAGTGTAAGAACTTTCTTTGATACCAATTGAAAATACAAGGAGGAGGGGGGAGAATTTTTCCTCTTTTCTTTTTCTAGTCGACTGACACTGTCCTGTCGTCAATGGTAAGAGTTAAAGCTACCGACTTACGTGAACACTTAAATTGAAAATGCTGGAAAGTAGAATTGATACATAATATTTTTATACTGGTTGGGATCCTGAATAGATCTTAGTCCAGTCTCCTTGGGTTAAAAGGGTGTTCTCTTCTAGTTCTTTGGATTTGGTTTGTGTACAAAGTTTTGTGGAGTGTATTTCCTATGACTATACTCAATGCCTTTTATCTCAGAATCTTTTGATACAACAACCTCACTAACAATATTTTTCTCTCCTTTTCTTTTCGAGTACACAGTAAATCACTTACTAAATACAACGCTTGATAAAAGTAGATCAAAGAATTTTAAGAAGGTTTTGACTCTTTGTATGTCTGTCTTCGTTCTTCAAAGGCCCTTAAGTAGATTTTGAAGGTAGACATTTGAAGATCTTAATCACAAAAGGTAACCCAAGAGATTTGATCCTTGAAAGGGGCTTGATTGATCCTATTTTGAAGAATAAAGTTGGACTAAACTTTAGTCCTTTAATTCAGTCGCTGCTTTGAGTCTTCACTTCTTCAAGATCTTTTCTTGGTAGATGCAGAATTAAGAAGGATATATTGACCTTAATAATTCCCACAAGATTTGGTGCTTGGTTCCACTATTTCCTTTCTTGAATGAGATCTCCTTTTAATTCTTCGTACTAGTTCCTTCTTGTTACTTGATTAATCTTGGTATGCGGCTTGCTTTCCTTATAGAAGTGTCTACATAATCCTTGGTACTTGTACTTGAGTCTTGGTCAATCTCTTTGGTACTTGTTTCCTTAAATTAAGGCATGGTTTAAGGCTTCTTGTCAACTGATTTCTTGGTGCGTGCATTTCTTATTTTCTTGCAAGATTAAGTTGTCAGTAATTAAAATTTAAACACTAGCACTTTCCTCCGATAGAGGCAGATTCAAGATTTAAAGTTTATGGATTACAATAATGACCTCTAGCTAAGTTCACAGTTAAATAATATAATTATTTCGTGAATTTTTAATGCATATTTTGGGTCTAAACAAAAGTTGTTGAATTCTCGTGAATTTGTATATTATACTTTTACATCCTCCACTGCCCAAGAATAGCCAAAGGACTAATTTTTGAAATTTCTTACCAGACACTCTAGAGAAGCAAATTTCTCAATTAAAATTCTTTGAAGTATATTACACCAGAATATATGACTGAATCACCCCTGGTCTGGGACTTGTAATTAGATCTCATTTGCAAATGGAGAAATTGTTTACTTGATTGTAATACTAAAATTTTTATTTTAATAGTAACCCCAGATCTTGGAGACCTGATATATAATTGATAACTATCATGGGGACCCGACAACCTCAAGACCATTCACAAGGAGCCAAAGTAAGAATCTCATGAATTTTCAACTACTTGGGATGAAGATGGATGTCATAGAGTAACCAAGCCTATAATTGCATTCACATAACATTCAAGGAAGGAGCCCAAGCCAATTGAGGAATCTGAAATCGGCGGTGCAAGCCCAAGAGGCTCAATTACCCCCAAGCACATGTGAAGAGAGCTAAAGTTTATTTATTTTAAGAAGTTGCAAAATGCCACAAAATAAATCAAAGTATCCAAATTAAACAATACAAACACGAGGGTAATGGCCCAAATCAAAAAAAGAAAAAGTAGAAGCAAGTCTTGCCTAGCAAGCCCAACCTGCTTCGGACAAACAAAAACAAAAAAAAAATAGATATGGTCTCTATTTGGAAAGTGCTAGAATCCTTTCCACTTCTTCCTTCCCTCTTTGTTTTCACCATCATCCGTGATACAATTGAGGAGCTCAGCTGCTGAAAAGATTTGAAGCAAGAAACTCACGAAGCCCTGATCTCTGTTTTAACAAGAAACTCCGATCATATTCTCTTTTACCCACCAACAATAGATTTTAGGCGTATGTCAGTGCTGATGCTCTCCTTCAACACCATCTTTGTGGTTTCCAAACAACAAAGAGGGAAAATAAAAAAATTTCTCAAGCTGAGCAGTCATCAAAAGTAAGAGACACCAAAGCTACACTTTATACTTGGTGTATCAGAGTTCGTATTTTCAAAATCCCTGGGTAGATGCCACTTCAGTAGCCTCAAGCTTTCACACATGCATTGTGTCATCAAATCCCAAATAGGAGAATCCTCCTTGTTTTGATCATCGATACCTAAATTTTCCTCATAGCAGATAACCGTAAAAAATTTACCAGTGTATGATGCTCAAGTATGTCATGACCCAGACGGGGCCGTGATTGGCACCCACACTAATCCTTTAATGGGAGAACCAAATAACCTAATCCAACTCTCAGACTTAACCAGTTTAAAAGAAGATAGATAAAACTTCTCTAGAGTAATAAATAAATCAAGGTCTATATAAAGAATAAAAGAATGTGCAAAAAATATTCATCTAAACATATCCCTAGAAATTGAAAGTTATCATCCAGAAATCTAAGCCAATATAGTCTAAGATATCCAACGATGTATAAAAATAATAAGATAAAGAGTTCCATTGTCCAGAGGAAGGACAACAACTCGTGGAGGATCCGTGGCAGCCTGAGAAGTAGTGCTCAACCTTGGATCTGCATGTAACACCCTCGAAATCAAATCAGCTTTCTAAGTTTGATACTCTGAAAAATTTCATGTTCCCAGGAATTACGAGTCCAAACCACGGACCGTGGTTTAAACCATGTCTGTTGGTTCAGTCTCTGGTCTGAGAACCATGAGTTGGTTATACAGACCGTAGTTCTGAACTTGTAAACTCGTGGAATCAGATCAGAGGGTTGACAAGTTCCCCAGGTTTCACGACTGGGTTCTACGGCCCGTTGTTTAAATGATGGACCATCCTGTCAAGTCATAGAAGTTGATCAGAGATCATACCAGTTCCCAGAGATGACGACTTGGGTCTACGACCCGTGATTCATTCTACGGGTCCATCCTGTTGACTAGTAGATTGGTTTTTGCAGCCTATCCTTTTGGCCAGGAACGATAGGTGGAAATCACGAACCGTGGTTTTATCTACGGTCCGTGAAAACCATCCGTGGTCTTTGAAAGTCAACTTTTTTCCAGTTTTTTTCCTAATTATATCCTAGGAGTATTTTAGTCATTTCCTACCCTGTTAAATCCTAAGTGAGATCATTTTGACCATTTCTAGCATGATTTCTAAACCTATTAGCCTTAGTCCCTTGTTATTACCTCATTCATCTCCCAAAAAGGAAAAGAACTCTCTCAAGCTCAAGGTCTCAAGCTCCAAGTTCAAGTCTCCCTAATCATTTCAATTTCAAGTGGATTAACTCCAATCAAGGTATGTGGGTATTCAACAATGGGTTCCTTTCACCCTTGTGCCCAAAACTCCAAATTTCAAATTATGATTTCATGAACTTTCAAATTAGGGTTCTTACCCAATTCTTATGGGTTTTGCTATAAATTACCTTCTTATGATTTTATAATAAATTTTTATTAAATTGCATGATTTTGCATGTGTTTTTACATATGAGTTCCTATTTCATGAGTTGAAGGTCAATTATGATAAATCATACATGCATGAAGTGATTTAAGAAAATTGGGCAAATTGATAGCATAATTTCATGAATTTCAAGCAAATGCATGCCTAGTTCCTATGTTTTATGAAAGTATATATTATTATGAAATAGAACTAAGGCCATGCAAGTTTTCAAGTCATGAATTATTATGCAAGACAAGACACCCGATGTGCCATCAATGCTCATGAATCATTTTCCTAAAACCAAGGTTCGTGAGTAGTATGAAGATCCGGGGTATGAACATGTTTATGAACAAGCTTTGGCATCTAGATATGTCACATATATGTGAGCCTCATGTTATATGTTTTGGGAGTAGTATTTAGCACCGAGCGATGAAGGTTCTAGATGAACCAAATCCAGAACTACGCTGCCACCGTAGGTTGCCCTTTGTGGCCCATGACAGGATCCTTATGAACATGGTTCTAACTTTGGATAGTTAGGATAACCTTTTTCAGTGTGGGTGCATGACACTGGACTCCATGTAGCTCAGCATGGTTTATATCAGTTATGAGAAACTCCCACATGATTATTTTCAAGCTATGAAGTTATATGATATCATACTTTGAATTTTAACCGTACTTCATGTTTTATGTCTTATATCTTGATAATTCTCTTATGTTATTTCTTTATGAATAAGTTCACCTTAAGCATGTTTTAAGCTTTTTTTATCATGATCATGCATATCTCACATACTTAGTACATCCTATAGTACCGACGCATATTTTGCGCTACATTCTCTTGATAATGCAGATTCAGGTGTTTCCCATCAGGCTCGTGGCTAGACAAAGCCGGATATCCAGTCAGCATTGGTGAGTCCTCATGGTTTGAGGGCCGGTTTCCATTCTAGTTGTGTTGTCTATCTTTTCTTTAGATTATTGAGTCAGTTGGGGTCTTGTCCCATTGGCTCTATATGTTGGTGTAGAGGCTTTTCAGACATAGACAGTGTTTGAGTCTCCTCTTTGGATTGTACTTCCTATTTTACTTGACTATATATATACTTATATTTCCAAATTCTCTTATTATGCTTCCGCTATGCTTAATTGATATACTTGAGTTATGCTATGACCAAGGGTTAGCTCGGGGCACTCGTGGTCTCGGGTCCCATGTTATTCCCAGGGGGTAGCCTCGGGGCATGATAAACTTAGTATCAGGGCCTCAAGTTCAAGAGTCCTAGGATGTCTGAAAGCCGCATCGAGTAGAGTCTCTTTCATGTATGTGAAGTGCGCCACACATATGAGAGGGAAGCTATGAGGTGTCTTAGAAAACTTCACTTCTTTCATGATTATATCATGTGATAGATCTTAACTCTAATGTTTCTCTAATCCTTACCTTGTACGTTTCAGATTATGCCTCGATGTGCTATGCCTCACTGAGCTGCTCGAATTGTCGCTCCTCCAGTTCTGGCCTCCGAGGTCATGAATGAGGAGCTTAGGAATGCCATCCATTTGCTAGCCCAGACCTTGGCCGCTCAGGCCAACTAGCCGGCTCCTATCCCCATCCACCTTTAAGGTGGGGTAGCGGCCCGAGTTCATGATTTTGTCCGTATGAACCCGCCAGAGTTTTGGGGTTCAAAAGTGAATGAGGATCCGTTAAATATTATTGATGAAGTGAAGAAAATCTTTGATGTTATGCAAGTGGGTGATGTTGACTCTGTGAAGCTCGCGTCCTATCAACTCAAGGATATAGCTCATATCTGGTTCACGCAATAAAAGGAAGCTAGAGCTAGGGACGAGGTCCTTATGACTTGGGAGTGTTTTGAGAGGGCTTTCCTCGACCAATTCTTTCCCCGAGAGTTGAGGAAAGTGAAGGCCGAAGGGTTTGTGAACTTGAGACAGGGATCTATGACTGTTCAGGAGTACAGTTTGAAGTTAAATCAGTTGTCTAGGTATGCCCCTTCTATGGTAGCGTACTCGCATGATCATATGAGCAAGTTTATCTACGGGGTTTCAGATTTTGTGAAGAAGGAGTGTAGGTCTGCTATGATGTTGAGTGATATGAACATTTCCAGACTCATGACCCATGCTCACCAGATCGAGGGAGATAGACTTAGGGAGATGGCTTAGGAGAACAAGAGGGCTAGATTCAAGGGTTCAGGTTTTGGTCATCAGAGGTCCCGTGGCGGACATCGCTCCTCGATCCATAAGAAGTCATCAAGACCCATTTATTCTTTTGCTAGTGCTCCTACCCCGGCCCAGAAGCCTCATCATGATCAGACTGGTAGAGGATTTGGTTCCTATTCACAGTCTCAGGGGAGTGTTGCTAAGGGATCTTCCCACCCTATTTGCAACAAGTGTGGGAAGACTCACCCGGGAGAGTGTCATTTGGGCACAGGTGCATGCTTTAGGTGTGGACAGGTTGGTCACATAATTAGAGACTGCCCTTTAGCTAAGAAGGGGCAGGGAGGTAGTAGGTCTTAGTCTGCTCCAACAACCCCAGGAGGTCAACCAGCCCAGCAGGGCACAACTTCTAGTTCTGGTGGTCAGTGATAGAACTGCCTTTATGCTATGTCCTCTCGTCAGGACCAGGAGGGTTCCCCAGATGTTGTTATTGGTATGTTGAAAGTCTTCTCTTTTGATGTGTATGCTTTGTTGGACCCCACTACCTCCTTATCTTTTGTGACCCCTTATATAGCATGCATTTTCGAAGTATGTCCTGAATTGCTTTTAGAATCTTTTTGTGTTTCTACTCCTGTTGGTGAGTCAGTCCTAGCCAAAAGGACCTACCAAAATTGCTCTATCTCAGTCCTTCATAGAGTCACTTCAGCAGATTTTGTAGAGTTGGAGATGACAGATTTTGATGTTATTCTGGGTATGGATTGGCTACATGCTTGTTATGCTTCTGTTGATTATCGTACTCGGGTTTTCAGTTTTAAGTTTCCAAATGAAACCGTTTTAGAATGGAAAGGTAGTCCCCCATCCTCGAAAGGTCATTTCATATCTTATCTTAAGGCTACGAAGATGATTTCAAAGGGGTATGTTTATCATATAGTTTGGATTATGGACACGGAGTCCAGAACCCCATACCTTCAGTCTGTTCCCATTGTGAATGAATTCCCAGAAGTGTTCCCCAAGGATTTACCTGGAGTACCTCCCGAGCAGGAAATCAACTTTAGGATAGATCTTCTTCTGAATATAAATCTTATCTCTATTTCTCTTTATAAAATGGCCCCCTCTGAACTTAAAGAGTTAAATGATCAGTTGAAAGATCTTCTTAATAAGGGTTTCATCAGGCCTAGCATTTCTCCATGGGGTGCTCCAGTCTTATTCATGCGAAAGAAAGATGGTTTACTCAGAATGTGTATTGACTACCGTCAGTTAGGGGTGTGCAAAAACCGGTTTAACCGATAAACCGAACCGATAAAAATATTATTGGTTTATTGGTATTGGGTTATTGGGTTAACGATTTTTAAACGGTTTTGTAAAAAAAATTATTGGGCTATCGGTTCGGTATCGGTTTTAAGGTTTTAGTTAATGGTTAAACCGATAACCCAATAAGATTATATTTAGATTATATTTTTATTCATAATTGTATAATAGTGGCTTTAGATTTTAAATATATACCCTATTATTTTTTGCATTTTATAATTGTTGTCTTAGTAGTGTTATTTTCTTTCTAAAGTCATTGGTTTGATAGCATTCTACCTATCAGTGTTGCTTTTCTTTTTGAGAAATTGCTACCGTTGCTACTGTATTCAAGTTTTCTACTTAATAAGAAAGAAAATAAGTTTATTTTAGTAATAACGTATTTGAATTTGCTTATGCTTGTAATTTGTATAGATGTTTATGCATGAAAGTAGTCTATATATGAAGAAGAAAATAAGAGAAATCAAAAATATTATAGCAGCATTTTCTTATCGGTTAAACTGATAACCGAACCGTTAAGGACCAAAAACCGATTAACCAAAAACCGATAACGAATATCTTATTGGTTTGGTTATCGGTTTTGCATGTTTACAAATCGATAACCGATAAACCAAACTGATAATATACAAAACCGAACCGAACCGACCGATGCACACCCCTACCGTCAGTTGAACAAGGTCACAATCAAGAATAAGTATCCCATTCTTAGGATTGATGACTTGTTCGATCAGCTTTAGGGTGCTAGTTTCTTCTCTAAGATCGACCTTAGATCCAGTTATCACTAGCTTTGGGTAAGAGAATGTGATATTCTGAAGACATCCTTCAAGACTCGGTATGGTCATTATGAATTTGTTGTTATATCTTTTCGTCTAATGAATACTTCTGCAGCTTTTATGGATTTGATGAACCGCATGTTCAAGCAGTATCTGGATATGTTTGTGATTGTTTTCATTGATGATATCCTCATCTACTCTCGGAGTAAGGAGGAGCATGCAGACCATTTGAGAGTTGTGTTGCAAACTCTCAAGGACCGATAGTTATTTGCTATGTTTAACAAGTGTGAGTTCTGGATGGAGTCTATTGCTTTTCTGGGTCATCTAGTGGCTAAAGATGGTATTCAGGTTTATTCTCAAAAGATTGAGGCAGTAAAGAACTGGCCTAGACCCACTTCCCCATATGATATTAGAAGCTTTTTGGGTTTGGATGGTTACTACCGGAGGTTTGTGGAAGGATTTTCTTCCATTGCCACCCCTTTGACTCGATTGACTCGATTGACTCAGAAAAAGGTAAAATTTCAGTGGTCTGATTTGTGTGAGAAGAACTTTCAGGAATTGAAAACTAGATTGACCACAGCTCCAGTGTTGGCCTTACCCGAGGGCCTAGATGATTTTGTTGTGTATTGTGATGCTTCTAGGATTGGTTTGGGTTGTGTTTTGATACAGCGTGGTAAGGTGATTGCTTATGCTTCGAGACAACTTAAGACTCCTAAGAAGAACTACCCTACTCATGATCTTGAGTTAGCAGCCGTGGTCTTTGATTTGAAGATTTGGAGACATTACTTGTATGGGGTGCATGTGGATGTATTCACCGATCATAAGAGTCTTCAGTATGTGTTTACCCAGAAGGAATTGAATTTGCGACAAGGAAGATGGCTTGAGATTCTTAAGGATTATGACATGAGTGTGCTTTACCATCCAGGTAAGGCCAATGTTGTGGCGGATGCACTTAGTAGATTGTCGATGGGTAGTTTATCTTCAGTCGAAGAAGGAAAGAAGGAATTGGTTAAAGAGGTTCATAGACTAGCTCGGTTGGGAGTTTGCCTTATGGACTCGACAGAAGGTGGTGTTATTGTTCAGAATGGTTTCAAATCATCCTTGGTAGCAGAAGTAATGGCAAAGCAAGACAGTGATCCCATTTTACTTCAGCTTAAGGGTGCAGTCCATCAATAAAGGGTTGAGGTTTTCTCCCAAGGGGGAGAAGGTATGCTTCGTTATCAGGGTCGACTATGTGTGCCAAAGGTAGATGAGTTGCGCCAGTAGATTTTGATAGAGGCTCATAGTTCCAGATATTCCATTCACCCCGGTGCCACCAAGATATACCGTGATCTACAAGAAGTCTATTGGTGGAATGGTATGAAGAGGGACATAGCCATTTTTATGGCTAAGTGTCCCAATTGTCAGCAAGTGAAGGTAGAGCATCAGCAACCGGGTGGCATAATTCAGGATATTGACCTCCCTACTTGGAAGTGGGAAGCGATCAATATGGACTTCATTACAAGTTTGCCTCGTACTCAAAGGCAACATGATTTGATTTGGGTGATTGTCGACCGGATGACTAAATCATCCCATTTCTTGGCTGTTAAGACTACAAATTCAGTAGATAATTATGCCAGACTCTACATCCAGGAGATAGTTTGATTGCATGGTGTTCCTTTGTCCATTATTTCAGATAGGGGTATTCAGTTTACTTCTTAGTTTTGGAGATTGTTTCAGAAAGGTCTTGGTACTCAGGTGAAGGTTAATACAAATTTTCACCCTCACACAAACGGCCAGGCAGAGCGTACTATTCAGACTTTGAAGGATATGTTGAGAGCTTGTGTGATTGATTTAAAAGGTAATTGGGATGATCACTTACCTCTTATCGAGTTTGCCTACAACAACAGTTTTCACTCCAGCATCCAGATGGCTCCGTATGAGGAACTTTATGATCGGAGGTGTAGATTTCCTATTGGTTGGTTTGAGGTAGCTGAGGCCAATTTGATTGGCCCATATTCAGTTCATGAGACCGTGGAGAAGGTTCAGCTTATTAGGGAAAGGTTGAAGATCGCTCAGAGTCAACATAAATCATACGCGAATGTGAGGAGAAGGGAATTAGAGTTTGAAGTTGATGATTGGGTTTTTCTGAAGGTGTCACCCATGAAGGGTGTGATGAGATTTGGCAAGAAGGGAAAGCTTAGTCCCCGCTTTGTTAGTCCTTATCAGATTCTGAGGAGAGTTGGTAAGGTTGCTTATGAGTTGGATTTGCCATCAAAATTTGAAGCGGTTCATCTAGTTTTCCATATTTCCTTGTTGAAGAAGTGTGTTGGTGATCCGACCTTGATTATTCCTTTGGAGGATGTAGGTGTGAAGGATAGTCTCACCTATGAGGAGGTTCCCGTAGAGATCTTTGATCATCAGATTCGGAGAGTGAGAAACAAAGAAGTCACCTCGGTAAAAGTTCTTTGGAGAAATCAGCTTGTTGAAGGAGCTAGTTGGGAAGCAGAAGCAGCCATGAAAGCCAAGTACCCTCACCTCTTTACTTCTGATTCTATTTTAGCTTGAGGTAATAGTTTCCTCCTTAGTATGTTCCTCCGATCCTATTCCATCAGTTCCTCTCACGATCCTAGCATGCATTCATGTTTTCGAAGTTGATTCAATCATGTTTTAAGTTGAAAAGTCCAGCTTCATGTTTACCCTTTAGTTTTCATGATTTGTTGTTGTTTGGTTGGGCTGTTTTCTCTTCAGTTTTCCTTGCTTAGTCTTCATTCGAGGATGAATGATCCCAAGGGGGAGATATTGTAACACCCCGGAAATCGAACCAGCTTTCTAAGTTTGAAACTCTGAAAAATTTCATGTTCCCTGGAATTACGGGTCCAAACCATGGACCATGGTTTAAACTATGGGTCGTGAAATGCAACCTTGGTTTCCTTCTGTTGGTTCAGTCTCTGAGCTGCGGCCCGTCCTGTCAACTCGTGGAATCAGATCAGAGGGTATTTTTGTCATTTCCCACCCTTTTAACTCCTAAGTGAGGTCGTTTTGACTATTTCTAGTATGATTTCTAAACCTATTAGCCTTAGTCCCTTCTCATTACCTCATTCATCTCCCAAAAAGGAAAAGAACTCTCTCAAGCTCAAGGTCTCAAGATCCAAGTTCAAGTCTCCTAATCTTTTCGATTTCAAGTGGATTAACTCCAATCAAGGTATGTGGGTATTCAACAATGGGTTTCTTTCACCCTTGTGCCCAAAACCCCAAATTTTAAATTGTGATTTCATGAACTTTCAAATTAGGGTTCTTACCCAATTCTTATGAGTTTTGCTATAAATTACCTTCTCATGATTTTATTATGAAATTTCATTAAATTGAATGATTTTGCATGGGTTTTTATATATGAGTTCCTATTTAATGAGTTGAAGGTCAATTATGGTAAATCCTACATGCATGAAGTGATTTAAGAAAATTGGGCAAATTGATAACATGATTTCATGAATTTCAAGAAAATGCATGCCTAGTTCCTATATTTTATGAAAGTATATATTATTATGAAATTGAACAAAGTCCATGCAAGTTTTCAAGTTATGAATTATTATGCAAGACAAGACACCCGATGTGCCATCAATGCTCATGAATCATTTTCCTAAAACCAAGGTTCGTGAGTAGTATGAAGATCCGAGGTATGAACATGTTTATGAACAAACTTTGGCATATAAATATGTCACATATATGTGAGCCTCATGTTATATATTTTAAGAGTAGTATTTAGCACTGAGCGATGAGGGTTCTAGATGACTCAAATCCAAAACTACGTTTCCACTGTAGGTTACCCTCTGTGGCCCATGACAGGATCCTTATGAACATGGTTCTAACTTTGGCCGGTTAGGATAACCTTTTTCAGTGTGGGTGCAGGACATTGGACTCCATGTAGCTCAACATGGTTTTTGTCAGTTAAGAGAAACTCACACATGATTATTTTCAAGCTATAAAGTTATATGATATCATACTTCAAATTTTAACCGTACTTCATATTTTATGTCTTATATCTTGATAATTCTCTTATGTTATTTCTTTATGAATAAGTTCACCTTAAGCATGTTTTTATCATGATCATGCATATCTCACATGCTCGGTACATCCTATAGTACTGATGCATATTATGCGTTGCATCCTTTTGATGATGCAGATTCAGGTGTTTTCCATCATGCTCGTGGCTAGACGAAGCCGGATATCCAGTCAGCATTGGTGAGTCCTCATGGTTAGAGGGCTGGTTTTTATTTTAGTTGTGTTGTCTATCTTTCCTTCAGATTATTGAGTCAGTTGGGGTCTTGTCCCATCGGCTCTATATGTTAGTTTAGAGGCTTTTCAGACATAGATAGTGTTTGAGTCTCCTCTTTGGATTGTACTTCCCATTTGACTTGACTATATATATACTTATGTTTCCAAATTCTCTTATTATGCTTCCGCTATGCTTATTTGATATACCTGAGTTATGCTATGACCAAGGGTTAGCTCGGGCCACTCATGGTCCTGAGTCCCATGTTACGCCCAGGGAATAGCCTCGGGGAGTGACACTGCATTTTATCTCTCTATTCTAGCTGAGGTCACATCTCGGCCTCTAGAACACGATCTGCACTCAACAAAAGAAGAGCACATGGTAGTATCAGTACAACACTATGTACTGGTAGGTATTATAGGCTGACCCAACAATATAACATGAAACAGAAAAACATATAACAAGTGACAGGATCCCAACACTTAGCATATTAAAAACCAACAAGTAATCTTTCAAGTCAATTCAATAAAAACCAATTCAAGTTCACAAGTCATAGAATAGTACCACAAGAGGTAAAAGGAGTAATCACACTCAACAACTATCTCACTTATCACTATATCCATCAATCTCTGCTCATAGAGTTTGTATTTCTAGTATCACTTCACTTCTTAGCCCACTCATCATAATAAGCAATGCAATAATACAAAACAAGGTAAAAAGAGTGTAGACGTATTCTATGAGTCTTATTTTTGTCCACTAGCCATGACTTGCACGGGACCCTAGGTGTCTATGTACCATACCGATGTGGTATCCGCTCCATATCAAATATACCAATACCAACATCTATATAACTAGGTTCTCAGACCCATATTCTCACGAAGATACTCAGTGCCTAAGACACTGTTCATACTTAGCCATTTCAGCTCACTCATCACTTCCTGTTCATTTAGCCTATTCATACAAGCATAATAGGAAAAGCATATACAATACAACCATGTATGAAGATCAATCACAGGTTATATAATTTCACTACAAATATGCAACAAGGTGAATCTTAACTCTAATTTAAACCATAAGCTACCTCGAGTGAAGATACAACACTCTCAAGCTAGTTCACCACTGCCTTGTCCTTTCTTAACTCTCCAGAATGTACAAGGTCTAAAAATAATAATAATATAAGAGTAATTAGCCAATTACCCTTCATTTCAGACTTTGAGAATCAAACTCAATCATTCTACTCATTAAACGAGGGTTTTAGCATTCTCCAAGGGTTAGTTAACCACTAATTAGACCCATTACGTACATAGGATCAAGAACTCAAGGTTTCAAAGTAAGTTCATAGCTTTTCCACCATTTTAGCCTAAAGGTTTCACCTTTATAGAACACAAGGTTCTCCACTAGCCTTAAATATGTTAAAAACTAATAATTTCATGCTAGAACTCATTAAAACATAATTTAAGATCAATTCTAGGTGATTTTACACCTATCCATAGGGTTCTTCCCTAAGTTCATACTTCTAGGGCTTAATTGCAACAAATCCACCATTAATTCTTCCCCCATGGTCTAAGGAAGATAATTAATCAATAAATTAAAGAGTTCTACATATTACTTACCTCAAACTATGGAGTTTGCCCTAGTTTTCTTAGAGAAACCACTTTGCCGAGAAAGGGATCAGAATAAGAGGGCTAGATCTATTGGGTCCTATGTAGAGCCACGAGGTAATGTTAGGCCACATTTTAATAGGTGATCATCCCACCCTACTAGTGGTTCCCCATATCAGTTGCAAAGGCAGAGGTATGATCGTTTTTCTCAGACTGGACCAGGTCACAGTTTAGGTGCATTCAGTTCCTATCGCCAGGGGCATTCAGGTCAGATGAGGCCACCTTTGCCACCTTGTGTTCAGTGCGGTAGGAAGCATCCTAAGATATGTTTCCTGGGTTCAGATACTTGTTATTCATGTGGGAATCCTGGTCACTTTATGCGAGACTGTCCAAGTAGAGGTAGGGGTAAGATGTCCCAGCCTACTGTGTCGATGGCAGCTTTTTCATCTACTATTCGTCCCCCTAGGACAGGCCAACAGGCTATATCAGGTCATGGTAGAGGTAGAGGAGGAGGTGGAGCATCCAGTTCAGGCAGTGGTCAGAATCGCACTTATGCTCTAGCCGGTCGCCAGGACTTGGAATCGTCACCTGATGTTGTTACAGGTACATTGACTATTTTTACTCATGCTGTTTATGCACTTATAGATCCTGGCTCTACTCTTTCATATGTTACCCCGCTCGTTGCTGGTAATTTGGGGGCAGGCCCTGAGATGTTGCCTAGACCCTTTGTTGTATCTACGCCCGTTGGTGAATCTATTATAGCTAGACGAGTTTATCGAGATTGTGCAGTGTGGATTTATGATCGCCTCACTTCAGCTGATCTAATTTAATTAGATATGACTGACTTCGATGTAAATATGGGCATGGACTGGTTAGCTGTATGTTATGCTAATATCGATTGTAGAAATAAGGTTGTCAAATTCCATTATCCGGAAGAGACAATCCTAGAGTGGAAAGGTAATGCTTCCACGCCAAGGGGTAGGTTTATTTCCTACCTTAAAGCCCAGAAAATGATTTCTAAAGGCTATATTTATCATTTAGTCCGAGTAAGAAGCACAGAGGATGGACCAGCGACTCTTCAATCGGTTCCCGTGGTGAGTCAGTTTCTAGATGTATTCCCGGATGAGCTTCCAGGAATCCCTCCAGAAAGGAAAATTGAGTTTGCCATTGACCTACTCCCAGATACTCAGCCAATATCAGTTCCCCCTTACAGGATGGCTCCTGCAGAATTAAGAGAGTTAAGGGAACAGTTAAAGGATCTACTTGAAAAGGTTTCACTAGGCCTAGTACGTCGCCATGGGGCGCACCTGTTTTGTTTGCTCGTAAGAAGGATGGGTCCTTGAGAATGTGTATTGATTACCGACAAATGAAAAAAGTTACAATCAAGAATAAGTATCAACTTCCAAGGATTAATGACCTTTTTGATCAGTTGCAAGGCGTCAAATGTTTTTCAAAGATTGACTTGCGGTCGGGGTATCACCAGTTACGTGTTAAAGGGGTAGATGTTCCAAAAACAGCCTTTAGGACAAGGTATGGCCACTTTGAATTTCTAGTAATGTCTTTTGGGCTTACTAATGCCCCGACAACTTTTATGGACCTAATGAATCGAGTCTTCAAGCCATTCCTAGATGTATTCATGATTGTATTTATTGACGATATCCTGATTTACTCGCGGTCCAAAGCCGAACATGCTGATCATTTACGTGCAGTATTGCAAACACTTCAGAATTATAAATTATATGCGAAGTTCTCCAAATGTGAGTTTTGGTTGACTTCAGTGGCTTTTCTTGGCCATATAATTACAGATGAAGGTATTAGAGTTGACGGCCAAAAGATTGAAGCAGTAAAGAATTGGCCGGGGCCCTTGAATGCTACAGAGATCCGTAGTTTTTTGGGCTTAGCAGGTTATTACCGGAGGTTTGTGGAAGGATTTTCTTCTATATCTGCACCATTGACAAAGTTGACTCATAAAGCTGCCAAGTTCCAGTGGTCTGATGCATGTGAGCAGAGTTTTCAGGAGTTGAAGGACAGACTTACTTCAGCACCTGTCTTAACTCTGCCAGAGGGCACGAAAGGTTATGTTGTTTATTGTGATGCTTCAAGGATTGGGTTGGGCTGCGTTTTAATGCAACATGGTAAAGTTATTGCCTATGCCTCGAGACAACTAAGAAAGCACGAACAAAATTACCCTACTCACGATCTTGAATTGGCAGCAGTTATATTTGCCTTGAAAATTTGGCGCCATTACTTGTTTGGAGTCCATGTAGACGTGTTTACGGACCACAAAAGTCTACAGTATTTATTCAAACAGAAGGATTTAAACCTAAGGCAAAGAAGGTGTCTAGAGTTACTAAAGGATTATGACGTAGATATTTTGTACCATCCAGGGAAGGCCAATGTAGTGGCCGATGTACTTAGCCGCAAATCTATGGGAAGCTTGAGCCACGTGGAAAATAGAAAGATTGAGATGACAAGAGAACTACATCAGTTAGCTAATTTGCAGGTTCGACTACTAGACCAAGGTAATGGGGGAGTTGTTATTCAAAGCACAGCGGAATCCTCACTTATGACAGAGGTAAAAGAAAGACAATATGATGATCCAGAATTAGTAAGATTGAGGGAGGAAATTTCACAACAGAAGCAACCACTAATAGAGCTTAAGGAAGATGGGGTTTTAAGATATCAAGGTCGTTTATGTGTACCTAACGTCGGGGAGCTTCGGGAGAAAATTTTGGCAGAAGTTCACTATTCCCGCTATTCAATCCATCCCGGGGCAACGAAGATGTATCATGATCTTCGACAGATTTATTGGTGGAATAATATGAAGAGAAATATTGCAGAGTTTGTAGCCCAATGCCCGAATTGTCAACAGGTAAAAATTGAACACCAGAGACCCGGAGGTCTAACTCAAAGTATAGTGATACCTACTTGGAAATGGGAGGTGATCAACATGGACTTTATTATAGGCTTACCCCGTACTTATCGAAAGTATGATTCCATATGGGTGATTGTAGATAGACTTACAAAATCAGCTCACTTTTTGCCAGTCAGGACAACTTATACTGCTGAAGATTATGCCAAGTTGTATATTAGTGAAATAGTTCGACTTCATGGTGTCCCAATTTCCATTATTTCAGAATAGGGGTGCTCAGTGTACAACAAATTTCTGGAGGTCTTTCCAGAGAGGCTTAGGTACTCAAATAAGTCTCAGTACAACTTTTCATCCCCAGACTGATGGGCAAGCTGAACGCACTATTCAAACACTCGAAGATATGCTAAGAGCTTGTGTACTAGATTTTAAAGGGAGTTGGGATGAAAATTTGCCACTAATTGAGTTTGCCTATAATAATAGCTTCCATGCAAGCATTCAAATGGCTCCTTATGAGGCTTTATACGGACGAAAGTGTAGATCACCGAGTGGATGGTTTGAAATTGGAGAAGTAGGATTATTAGGGCCAGACCTAGTTAATCAGGCAATGGAGAAGGTGAAGCTAATCCGAGAAAGATTACTAACAGCCCAGAGTAGGAAGAAATCATATGCAGATGTGCGACGTCGGGATTTGGAATTTAATATTAGTGATTGGGTTTTCCTAAAGGTTTCACCCATGAAAGGCGTTATGCGATTTGGTAAAAAGGTAAAGCTTAGTCCAAGATATATTGTACCATACAGGATCATTCGGAGGGTAGGAAAAGTGGCGTATGAGCTAGATTTACCCACAGAATTGGAGACAGTCCATCCTGTATTTCATGTATCAATGCTACGAAGGTGCATAGGAGATCCTTCACGTATTATGCCTATCAAAGATGTTCAACTTTCTGAAGACTTATCCTATAAGTAAGTACCAATTTCTATCCTAGATCGTCAAGTTAGAAAGCTCAGAACCAAAGAAGTAGCCTCAGCAAAGGTGTTGTGGAGAAATAATGATATCGAGGAAATGACGTGGGACGCCGAGGAAGAAATGAGGAAAAATCATCCCCAGTTATTTATGACTTGAAGATAGTATAGAGGTAAGTCATATTCTTATGTTCTTGATACTCTTCCTACTATGCAAATATGATCAGGTTTGAACATGTGAAAATGATTACATTTAATTGTATATAGTTGTATCGCCTTGTGAGGCATCGTGCTGGACTTTTGTTGAGTTTCAGGTTTTTGGATAGTCCCAATTATAAAGGAAACTCTGCCGAAATTTCAAAAAATCCTAAGGGACTAGAGCTCTATATGCATTACCCTCATTCGA
>QJPP01003357.1:0-69720 GCA_003996215.1 Jaltomata sinuosa | reverse complement strand
CCTTTGTTGGGGTAACTTTTTCATACTTGAGAGAACCCTCAAAGGCTCAAAAAGGGCTTGGGATTTCTTGATTGAAAACCACAATGATTTTCACGGCTAAAAACTCTTTAAGACTCCTTTGAGCTTGAGTATTGGCCAAGGAAATTGAAGGAGCTTTTAGGCGGTATTGAAGAGTCCCCAATGAAGCTCGTCATTCCCGTTCGCTGGTCCTCAAAAGGTTAACCTTCTTCATCTTATTTTATTGCATTTCCCTCATATTTGATTCGTAGTAGTATAATTCCATAATTGTATGGGCTGGTCTTGTATGAGAATGTGTTTAACGATGGTAAATAATTTATGTAGTAGGGTTAAATGTTGGTGAAATTACTGCTTATTATATAGATATTTAGAAGTCCTGGTTTCTGTTTTCATTGTTGTTTTGTTAGTTTGAATTCAAGTCTACCTTACGCCTTTCTCTTTCTCTAGAATAAAAGTTCTTGGTTTAGATCAAGTTTGTTAGGGCTTAGGAATGGTACTAGGTTCATGATCTCAAGTGCTTGGTTGAATTCTATATGTGTGGCGTCTATATGTATTGTTTTAGTAAGATTCATGACAAACACTGTTTTGATCCACTTTTCCTCTATGACTCAGGTTTAGCTTTTGTTTTGTTACAAATTAATTTATGTGTCTCTTGAAACCCCGAAACCTCTGATTTGAAAATTTTCCCTTAAAAAATTCTAACTGTTTGAATTTGCTTGGCTTTCAGTAATGTAGTTTAAATACATGGCAATTCACTACCTTATATGTTAAACATTAGTATCTAACTTTATTCTCTTGATTTGTTGAGCATTTAGAGGTAGTCTGAGTGTTACTCTTTAATATGATTTGTTTTAAAAAATCTGATTTTTTCCTTTGTTTGTTTCCATAAAAGCATGATAAATAATATGAAAACACCTTCTGGCACATTACACAAATCCAGATATCGACAAAGCTTTTGTTTAAATCTAGACCATTAAGAATGATTATTCCCAGGAAAGATTGTATAAATTATTTAACTTGCTCTGTTTTCATGGAATCTATTTTCCCCTCATCTACAAAATATAATATTAAGTACTAATTTTCTTTACTTCACTGTTGCGCCTTGTATTGGTTTCAACCCTTTTTTCTCATAATCATAGTCTAAGCTAGAATTTGCTACGATATGTTTTCATCCTTAAGTTCTTCGTCTAAAGACTCTAAATAGATATTGGTTCCATGTTTGTTTCTGTGTTAAGTATTTTGGTCCGAGTTCTTGAAAACTTTTCATCCTGTTAGTTTTTGTTATCAAAAGGAGTATGAAGGTCTCTTTCTTGTTCTGGTTGTTCTCAGAGCTTACAGTAATTGATGTTTAACCCTTCATGTGCACATCATCGTGTTCCTTTATCTTCAATTTATTGTATTCTTTGATGGTCTTAAGTATCCTCTCCTTTGAATACATGGAGGAATCGTGCTACTTTATAAATTAATGAACTCATATGGAACCTGGGATATAATTGGCCATCTTGGTCATTTGGTTTTAAATGATAACTTATGAAGCATGTACTTCCTTAATACAATTTTTTCATTTTTAAAGTGTATTTTTGTCTTAAATACCAATTCAACGCAAGCTTTGTACTATTAAGCAGGATCATTTGTCATAAGAATAATACAAGTTAATTTGATGAATGCTAGAATAACCCTTAAGTATGCTAAAATAGAATAAGCCCTTGATGTATTAGTTGCTACTGTTTAGTGGTTTGTCTTGATACATGCTAATTCTGTATCTTTTCCTTTTTACATGTGATATTCCCGAGTCTATATGGACTCCCCGCTTCTTGCATTTTGCGTTGGGTTAAGCCAACAACCTTTAGAGTCAAACCTCAGCCAAATTTGGAAATATGGGCTGATATACTGTAGTATACACTGGTATATGAATAAAGGAGGCTGATATACAGGTGATATACAAAAGAAGTATGCAGAAAAGGCAGCTGATATATATAACAACACATGGTGTATGAAAAAAGTGGAAGGAAATAGACATTATATACACTGATATACAGTGTGTATACAAGGAAAACAGGAAGAGAAAAGCTATGATATACAACCGATATACCAGTGGAGAAATGGACCAAAGTCCATGAATTTCAAGTCCAAATCTGGACAGCTTTCAAGTGGGCCAAAAGGGGCCCAAATCTCAACTCTTCTCTTATTTTACTTGTTGTTTATCCATGTTAATTATTTGTAATTAATACTAACTATAACTCTTTTACATTAACTTAGTTAAATCCCCTAAAGAATCGTCATTTTTGTTTGTGTTTTTATTCGGCCACTTAATCAAATAAATGACTCTTAAATTCATTTTTGCTCTCATTTGCTTCACTTGTTTCAAGTCTCTAAAAATGGAACCTTTATCACAATCCTCATTTTTTTGCAAAAACTTACTTGAGTTTTAATACTTATTAAAGAATGAAGTTATCTCTATTCTTCTTTCCAATAATAATTATTTTTCTTAAAACTCCCAAGTCCAAAGCATGTTTTCCTCGACTATTTCTAAATAATTTCAAATTTCATTACTTATACTTAGGCAAATTGCCTTATTATTTATTTTCTTGTTTTTCACAACAAACCAATTATTTTTCAAAGTTAGTCAAAAATAAAGTTAATTTTAAATCGTCAGATAACTGCGAGTTAGCGGATGTTTAGAGTGCCTTAAAACTCTTATCTAAATATTAATATGAACGTCTTACCCAAAATCTCTTAATTTTTAAAGTCTTTATTTGTTTTAAACTTTAGAAATTTCTTAAAAAGGTTTTCTTAATTTTCCTTTAATTAATTAAGTGGCGACTCTGTTATTTTTAAGGTATTTTGAGAATTTTATTTTACTAAGTTTCTGAAATAATTTTTAAAAGTCAAAATCAAATCATTTTTACCCTAAAACAGAAATGGCGACTCCGCTGGAGATTCAACTAGGTTCTAACCAAAATAATTTTAACTAACTTATTTGACTAACTATTCGAATTGTAATATTTAGTAACTTTATTGCTTTCCTTACTTGTTTATTTTTCATCCATTATAAATTGTTGCATTTTTATGGCATCTTCCACCTCTCTTGGCAAAAGCATTAGATTGCATTAAGGGTAAAAAGACGATTGTGCAAGTATTTACAATCGTTCTTCACAAAAACACAATTTCTCAAAAACAACGAGTGAAGTAGTTGACCCGCGGTCGGTTAACGATCACTTGTTATTTTAGGTCGCGGTTGTGCGCCCGAGTTCCCGGTCATTTTCAATAAACCAACTCTAGTCAACTAGTGTAGAGTTAAACCAAATCCCTTGCTTAGGCATTGACCTTAGTTGATTCGATATCCAAGGGGTATCGGGTCCATTAGTAAGACCACCTTGTGTTTCAAAGGGCCCACGACCCGAAAGAACAATCATCCCTTATGTGTTTAATTAAAGGATGTGATGTTAGATTGGATGAACTATTGTCCCTCGGGATTGGGAAGTATTTAGATAGTCTTTTGAAGATTTGTTATCCCAAAGGCGTTCAAAATTCCAAGAAGTTCGAGAATGAAGGACTTTCTACGGTGATTTAGTGTAGGATTGTACCCCTGCGTGGGACTAATATTCATTGTACATCCCTTTTACCCTATTTTGTATCCCGATTCAACTTAATCAGTTTCTATATATTTTTGGGCCAATGGAACATCTTACAAGTGACATACATCCTTCAATTCGTTAGGCCTACCTTTGGCATAAAACGGTCACATATTTGTAGAGGACGCGCTATAAATTATTTACATGTTGTGCGATATAACTGCTTTCATGTGATTGTGTGTTGCTTCAATTGAAGGTGAATTGATCCACTCCTACTAAAGTATTTTAGGGCCCATAAGCAGAAATACAAGTCCACAATATAAAATTTGACCAAACGATTCTTCGAGTTTTTCAAGTTTCTCAGAAAAATCAAAACCTCCTCAAAAGCCCTCTAAATCTTGTTCCTATCTCTTTGAAAAGTTAATTTACCTTATTGAACAACGTGGGCAGCCCTTTCAAGGCTCGTCCCCTATCTTTGAAAATTTTCATTTTTTCATTTTTGTGAAAGTCGCCTTATTAACATCAACAACGATCAATAAAATGTGTAAGACCACCAAGCCAACCTTCCTATCAAATTAACGGACCAATATCTGTCCGTTCGAGTCATTTTTATCAAAATCCACCCGCGGATTAATTCACCTTTAGAAAAAGCGAAACACTTGTTTGCTTACCTTCTGTCGAATATCTGCATTGTTTATTACAAATAAAGTCTAACATGGTTATCTTTTGATTTGTTTTTCTCTTATCAGGTAGAAGTTAAGAAACTGATCTGTGTTGAAAAACTAGCTTACTTCGCAAGTAGAATCCTCCCTTAACTGTAGCTTGATAAAAAGAGAAGGAAAATGATGACAATACTGAGGAGACTAGGTTGAAGAACATAGATGACCCAATCACAATGGATCAAAATGCACTGATGGTGCAAATACTGCAACAAATGGCTGAGATTAGGAAAGAAATACAACAGAACAGAGAATTCACCAGGATTCCTGGAGAAATGAGGCCTCCGCTCCATCTTTCTCCTCATAACTCTCCCAACATCAAAAACCATCCAAACAACACGCCATATGCTTCTATCCAACGACCATCGACAGATCCCATCTCCAGCAACCCACCTTAATTTGGCTCATCATACCAAGTGCATGCTCCACATAGTGAGCATACTAGCCAAAACAACAATCCAGATGCCTACAATCCACATAATCTCCCTTCTATCTACCAGAATACTCTTTGAAATACCTTCAACTCTCAGAATGTCCCTCCCACTATCATTCCAAATGCCAGCAACCCACAAAACTTTACCCCCACATACCAAAATATCACTCTGAATGTCCAGCACCCACTACCTATCCAAACTATGCCAACCATTACTTTTTATACCACTACTCTCGAAACCTATCCTACCTTCCTAGATAATCCAAGCCTGACCATTACGAGGGAAAGGAAAGGGAATTAAAAGTCATGGATGATAGGTGCGATAAGGATATGATGCTAATGAAAGAAGAGATCGTCAAAATCAAGAAATCACGGAGTTCTCCCGACAAAGAAAAATATAGTTATGATAATCTTTGCATTTATCCAGATCTGAGTCTGCTAGAAGGATTCAAAATCCCAAAGTTTGAAATGTTTAACAACGTTGGAAATCCCACAGTCTGTTTGAGGAGTTATTGTGACCAAACGATGGGAGCAGGTAAAAATGAAGCACTACTAATAAGACTCTTCAGTAGGAGTCTAAGCGGCGAAGCACTAGAATGGTTTACTTTGCAAGATCTGAAAGAGTGGTCTGGATGGAGTACTCTAGCCAAAGATTTTTCTAAGATTTGCCTACAACATGGAGATTGTCCCAGATAGGTATTCTTTAAATAGTATCAACTAAGAATCCAATGAGCATTTTCGTGAATACGCCTATCGATGGAGAAAGGAGGCAGTGAGAGTCCAATCTCCTATGACCGAAGAAGAAATTGTCGCTGTATTTATGCATGCTCAAGAACCAGAATTCTATGAAATATGATATCAGCAGTCCATGCGAAGTTCGCTGATTTAGCCAAAATTGGTGAGATAGTAGAAGAAGGTCTTAGGACTGAAAAAATTATCAGGGTCTCTACACAGCCAGAGTCTCCAGGATTCCTAAGAAAGAAAGGAGAAGAGGTACCTTCTGTTTCCTTCAGCCCAGGCATGAAATCAAAGAAATCCTTCCAATCCAGCCCCAGAAAAACCTCACCATTAAAGAGTTACCCCACAACTTCACAAAATTCTCATCATATTTTTTATGTTCAACCAAACAACCAAACACCATCCCTGAACCACCAAAATCATTATAATCCTCCCCGTCCAAATTTTGAGAAAAAACCTCCCCGAGTCTTTACTCCATTAGCTGAAAGCCAAACTCAACTCTTTGAGAGACTGAAATTAGCTGGACTAATTCAGCATATCGAACCGAAGCCTACTAATCAAACATCTAAATTTTTCAAACCTGATCGATATTGTGCATATCATTCAGGAAGTGTTGGACATACCATTGAAGATTGCCTCAATTTGAAGCACCAAATTCAGGACCTAATCGATCAGGAGGTCATTACTCTCCAGAAGACTATGCCCAATGTTAACATCAATCCCCTGCTAAACTTTGGAGGAGTAACTATAAACATGATTGAGACTAATGAAGAATGGCTCATAAGTAAAACCATAACCCAACAGAGTCACGACACGATAGAATATGTTATGGCCTCTCTGAGCATAAGCGAGAATCTTAAGTTTATGGTAAGGATCGTGCCTCATCAAGCATTTCCGGAAAAGCCCCCAAGTTTGGTTTACGCTACGTCCCAATCCAAGAAAGTCTGTTCAAAGACAAGGGCAAGAAGAAGATCGATCAAGAGCTATCAAAATTATTTCCTCATACATGTCAGTCTTTTCCTGTTCAAGCATGGAACAAAAGCGAAGGTCAAGGGAAAAGGACGGACGGTGATATGGTTCTTTAAGAATTCACCAAGAAGATGGAAATATGGGACACTAATCCAGGATAAAAGTTGCACAACTGGAAATCTACTTCGCTCGTGATTCCCCACTTGTCTCGATAGAGAAAAGACAAATCTTTGATTTCTAAAATCAGTGATGGTCTGGAGGAGGCCTAGACCTACCTTTTATGTCTTATATTCCTATTATGTCTTTACTTCCTTCGTGATGTTTTCAAAAAGGCAAGCAACTCACATTTATGTGGGTCACAACCAAAGTTCGTATGTCTTTAAATATTCAATGAAGGCCTCCCTTGTCTAAAAAAATAACTACTTTTTATTATCCATCATGTTTAAAATATTATTATCTAACGTTGTTTGAATATAATTTTTGTAAATCATTTTAAAACTTGCTAATGTCATGTCATGTCATGAGCTGAATGAATAAATTGAGGTAGATGGTGATAAATTTGACGAATATGGTGAAGATATTGTGGTTTCAGAATATTTATCGGGAGAGTTGAAACAACTTGAGAATCAAGAGAAGCCCAATTCAGAGAAAATTGAATTGGTGAAGATGAGAACCAAGTCAAAGAGACCAGAACCAATATCCTTCTATCAAAAGCACAAAACAGAGCTTGTCATGTGCTGGAACATTGACGTATTCACCTGGACCTACAAGGATATGTCACTGATTAATCCGAAATTAATGTTAGAACATGATGTGACGCCATTTTACGTCACTTTCGACTCCTTTTAACTAAGAACAATCGTATGTTTTCAAGCAACCGTTGTTGTTTTTGATGTTTTTATGTTGTATTTGTAGGAAATGGAAAGAAACATGGAAACGGAAGGAAATACGGGAAAAAGAGGATTCTGCCTAAGAGTGACGGCCTGAGTGACGGCCCGTCACACATGTGACGGTCCGTCACAGTGACCGTCAACTTGAGGCAGTGGTGCTGCCTAGGGGTGACGACCACGGCGACGGTCCGTCAAGGCAGTGACGGTCCGTCAGCCGGGCCGTCACACCAAAGCAGTGGCGCGCCAGCGGCTGTCCGCGTTTAGGACTCCTAACCCGTTTTGGATTTGGTTTCTTTGACTCCTATAAATACCATATGATAGGTTTATGTTACATATTATTCACCCATTAGTTTAAAACACGTTTTAGTTGTTTTTGAAATCAAACAACACGGTTCATTGGTATTGAACTCGTGTTCTTGATTCATTCGTGAGTTCTTGGTTTTTCTTGTTCTTGGATATTGGAAGATTGATTGTTTCATTATATTGTAAGACTTTTCTTCCCTTTATTATGAATACAACTATTTTCTCTTCTTCTTCGAGCATGAGTAACTAAAACTCCCGCAACTAGGGTTGTGGGTGCCATGGCTAAAGTAACAATATAGATTCCGGGTAGCGACGGGTTCAATTTACATGTAGTCACGTTGTTAATCATACTTTATGTCATGTTTTCTAGTGGTTGCAAACATTAGAACATGCCTAGGTTTAATTTGCTTGAGTAAAGAGATTAAAACCGGGAAACTTGATTAACGACAAGGATTCGAGACTACCAACTCTCGTCTTAATGATTAATGCCGTAACTGGGTTAATCTACTTGATGTTAGGATTGAAATCTAAAAAGCACATCTTTTCGAGGTCGAGAGAATAGAAAAGGAAATTTGTTTATTTGGTCGAGAGACGTTTAGACGATACCATTGACGCAATCACATCGTGACACGCATGTAGAAAGAACCCTGTAACGCCTAGAATCGACATTGTTTCAACGCCATGGTGAACATGTCCCTAGTTCGCATTCTCTCATATTGATTTAAACCCACACATTTAGTACTTGTTTTGTTTACACTTTGTGCACACAAAACCCCCCCCCCTTTTTGTTATTTACCGGAAACTATTTACGAATAGTCATATATTCACTAAAGACTTTGATCTTCACCATATTCTCTGTGGGATTCGACCCCAAACTTGTTGGGTTCTTTACTTGACTACGACCGCTTACGCTTCGTTAATTCGAGGTGTAGTTTGGGCGTTATCAAAAAGTGGCGCCGTTGCCGGGGAATACGGTTGTTTATTAAGTCTGGTGTGTTTATTTGACTCTTAGTCATACTTTCCTGCTTTTACTTTTATTTGTTGTTTTTGTTTATTATAGGGTTTATAGTTGTGCATACGGTTGTTTATTAAGTCTGGGGTGTCTTGATGAAGTCTGAGTAATCAAGACACCCGCGTCGTGCCGCGACGTTAAATCAGGCGCTGTATGGGAGGCAACCCATAAATTGTTGTTGTATTATAGTCTAATTAATTCGTGGGGAAACCTGTGAGTCACCACCGAGGGTTTTTATTGCCGTGTTTCTTTTCCCTCCGGTGTGCTATCTAGTAGAACCGGCATGTTTAGGTTGTTATTTTAAATTTTTTAGTGTCTATAGTGATGAGCATGGCGTTTTTGTTAACTAAAAACGAGGCCCCTTTAAAAAATTTCTGGTTTTGTACTTATGTTGAAACGATTGACTGTCTGGATCTTTAGATGTCATTGTGTGAATATGATAGAATGAGTATGCTTAAGCCGAGCGGTTGTTTGATAGTTGGTAGCGATATAGTTTCTTGGTGCCAAGAGCGTGTGAGATGATTGTTATAAATTCTTACTTTGTGCATGCATCTAGAACTTGCCCGGTCTATTTTGTTAAGTTCGAAGTTTGGTTGCTTAGGAAAGGATCACAGGCCCTTTTGTGTGCAGTCCACTTAACCTAAAAGACCGTCCAAATATAAATAATCCCTTGATCCCTGTTTGAGCCAAATTAACCTTATTCTTTCAATAACCTGTCACCATTCCCGTTTAACTTTGAATCCCTATTTTGGCCCTGCTCCTCCCTTGGACATTGTGCACCTCAACGCAGGCAATCAGCCTAAGTTGAGGGTGGCTACTATAGAGGTAAACCCTGTTTTGGCCCTGGTCCGCCCTTGGACATTGTGCACCTCAACGCAGGCAATCAGCTTAAGTTGAGGGTGGCTACTACAGAGGTGAAGGATAAGAAAAAGAGGATGGAGATGATTGGTTGTGAATAGAATGAAAAGTCCGGGTGTGTGCCTAAGAAAAGAAAAATAAAAAGAAGTGAAAAAGATCGAAAAAGTAATAAAAAGAATTCTCAAAATAAAGAGGCCGCACCTGTAGCTAGAAAGAAGGAAATAAAAAGGTGAATAAGGATGGACAAGTAAGTTATGTGGTAATAAGACGTCGGTAGTTCCAAGGAGGGCTTAGTCACTAACCCCTAAATGTATCCTACCTGCACCTGAAGCCTCATTACAAGCCTAAACAAGTCCTGTAGTGATCCTGAGCGGCTTTCTGAAGAACTGAAATAGAATAGTAAGGGCAAGCCTATGGTATCGCATGTGCATTATTTGAAATCGTTTGTGAGTGTGAGCGCTTACCTAGTCCCAAATCTTGTGTGTGGGATTTCTTTGTGGTGAGGGCACCAAGATGTCTGTATTGTCTATTGATTGTTAGGATAGCTGCGCGTGTGTACGTAGAATGTTCTATCATATCGGAATGACATGTTTTGATCCTTGCAAGTTAGTGTTTCATACATTCGTGTGCTACGAGGGAGCTTGATTTAATTGAATAAGTTTTGAATGACCATGAGTTGCTATAGACACGAGTTTGTGTTCTTAGTTGAGTCGTATTATTGTTTTATGTTATGTTGCTTGAGGACAAGCGAACGTTTTAAGTTGAGGGTGTTGATGTGACGCCAATTTACGTCACTTTCGACTCCTTTTTACTAAGAAAAATCGTACGTTTTCAAGCAACCGTTGTTGTTTTTGATGTTTTTATGTTGTATTTGTAGGAAATGGAAACAAACACGGAAACGGAAGGAAATACGAGAAAAAGAGGATTCTGCCTAAGAGTGACGGCCTGAGTGACGGCCCGTCACACATGTGACAGTCCGTCACAGTGACCGTCAACTTGAGGCAGTAGTGCTGCCTAGGGGTGACGACCACGGCGACGGTCCGTCACTGCCTTGACGGTTCGTCAAGCCTGGCCGTCAAGCTTAGGCAGTGGCGCGTCAACGGCTGCCCGCGTTTTGAGGATTCCTAGCCCGTTTTGGATTTGGTTTCTTTGACTCCTATAAATACCCTAGGATAGGTTTATTTTACAAGGAATTCACCCATTAGTTTAAAACACGTTTTAGTTGTTTTTGAAATCAAACAACACGGTTCATTGGTATTGAACTCGTGTTCTTAATTCGTTCGTGAGTTCTTGGTTTTTCTTGTTCTTGGATATTGGAAGATTGATTGTTTCATTATATTGTAAGACTTTTCTTCCCTTTATTATGAATACAACTATTTTCTCTTCTTCTTCGAGCATGAGTAACTAAAACTCCCGCAACTAGGGTTGTGGGAGCCATGGCAAACGTAGCGATTTAGATTCCGGGTAGCGTTGGGTTCAATTTACATGTAGTCACGTTGTTAATCATACTTTATGTCACGTTTTCTAGTGGTTGCAAACATTAGAACATGCCTAGGTTTAATTTGCTTGAGTAAAGAGATTAAAACCGGGAAACTTGATTAACAACAAGGATTCAAGACTACTAACTCTCGTCTAATGATTAATGCCGTAACTGGATTAATTTACTTGATGTTAGAATTGAAATCTAAAAAGCACATCTTTTCGAGGTCGAGAGAATAGAAAAGGAAATTTGTTTATTTGGTCGAGAGACGTTTAGACGATACAATTGACGCAATCACATCGTGACACGCATATAGAAAGAACCCGGTTAAGCCTAGAATCGACATTGTTACAACGCCATGGTGAACACGTCCCTAGTTCATTCTCTCCTACTGATTACTTCTCTACAATATTGTTGCTTTTGTTCACGTTGATTACAAAACCCCCCCTTTAATTACCGGAAACAATTGACGACTAGTCACGTACTTCACTAAAGACTTAATCTTCACCATATTCTCTGTGGGATTTGACCCCAACCTTGTTGGGTTCTTTACTTGACAACGATCGCTTACGCTTCATTAATTTGAGGTGTAGTTTGAGCGTTATCAAAAAGTGGCGCCGTTGCCGGGGAATACGGTTTTTGATTAAGTCTGGTGTGTTTATTTGACTCTTAGTCATAATTTCCTGCTTTTATTTTTGTTTGTTGTTTTTGTTTTTGACAGGGTACAGATTTGTGCATGCCAAGTACCCGGCACTCGGGGGAATCAACAGTACCTTACGACCCCGAGCTTGCTAGAACATTGAGGCGGAATATGGCCGCACAACTAGAGGCAGCGAGGATCGCTGCAGAACTGCAGGCCCAACAAAATCTGAATGCTGGTGGTCTGCAAGATGAGATCGCACGGAATGATGAGGATCTCGACTTAGATGGAGCTGGCGCTACGGGCGCCATTATTGTTCCACCGCTACCGCCCGGAGCCAAGTTCAACATCACTAGCACGATGATCCAGCTGCTGAACTTGAGAGGAGTGTTCCGCGGTGTTGCTGGTGACGATGCAAATCAGCACTTGATGAATTTCGTGGGCATCTGCAAATCGTTTGAATTGCCAGGAGTGAGTCAGACAGCGATCAGGCTCAGGTTGTTTCCGTTGTCTCTGTCTGATGAGGCAGCATTGTGGTTGACGGAGCTGACCCCCGACTCTATCACAACGTGGGGAGAATTGAGAGGAGCTTTCCTAGAAAGGTTCTTTCCTCCCTCTCGGATGATACAGTTGAGGGACGAGATTAGCAACTTCAGGCAGCAACCGCACGAAGCACTGCACGAGACTTGGTTGCGATTCAAGAAGAAGCTGACCCAGTGCCCCAACCATCAGCTGAACAACGAATTCTTGATGCAGACTTTCTACAGGGCACTGAATTCGGCTACCAAGCCGACGTTAGACAACGCAGCAGGTGGAGCGTTTATGGGTCGCACTTTTGCCGACGCCATAGCTATTTTGGATAGGCTCACTAAAACCAACAGGGCCTGGCACACACGAGATTCAGAGGTTGTAGCTAGCACCTACACCGTTGGTATGTCAGCAGAGCAGCGTAGGAAAGAGGAGGAGCGCGACCAAGACATGGCGTATCTGAAAACACAGTTGGATCTCCTGACAAAGCACTTGTGCTCAGGAGGTATGGAGAAGGTGCAAGCTGTGGGTTCCCAAGGTATGGAGACTGAGAAAGCAAATTACTTGGGGGGTTTCCAGGCCAATGGCCAGGGAAACCAAGGTCGGAGTTATCAGCGAGACAACCACTATGAGAAAAGTGGATACAAAGATCGCGACCAAGGAAACTGGAGGAACAACACCGATAGAGGTGGGTTGTATATACCACCTGGGAATCGGGATAAAACTGGCAGCGAGGCTGAAACGTCCAAACTTGAGAACATGATGGCGAAGATGCTGCTGAAGGTGGAATCGACTGACTCTGGGGTAAAGGCAATGCGGAATGAGTTATCAACATTGAGTCAGGTAGTGGAGTCACACTCAACCGCGATCAAGCAACTAGAGCAGCAAGTGGGTCACATCTCGGCATCTCTAAACCCAAGGAAGACGGGTACCTTGCCGAGCGACACCACTCATCCGAGGAATGACGCAAGCTGTATGGCGATCACCACAAGAAGCAGAAAAATATTACCGGAATCACATCCGGTAGTTCAGACTCAAGGTGATGTTGCGGATGATGAAGAGGCGGTAGAGGAGGAAACTCCAAAGCCCGCGGAGAAACGCAAGGAAGCTGAAAAGCTTCCAACTATGATGCCTCGACCACCACCTCCTTTCCCCCAGCGTTTGAAGAAGAAAGCTGACGATGGTAAGTTCCTGAACTTCATGACCATGCTGAAAGAGATTTCAATAAACATACCATTGGTGGAAGCGCTGGAACAAATGCCCCGTTATGCCAAGTTCATGAAGAACTTGATTACAAAGAAGAGGTCGGTAAGCTTTGAACCGGAAGACAACCTCCACCACTGCAGCGCTATTTCCTCTAGATCGTTGGTCGAAAAGAAGGAAGATCCAGGTGCGTTCACTGTTCCCTGTACTGTTGGGAAGCTCAACTTCGGGAAAGCCTTGTGTGATCTGGGTGCTAGCATCAACTTGATGCCGCTAGCTGTCTACAAACAATTAGAATTGGGAGCTCCTAAACCCACGTCCATAAGAGTAATGATGGCTGACCGTTCGGTAAAGCGACCTGTGGGAATATTATCTGATGTGTTGGTCAAGATTGGTAAGCTTATATTCCCGGCCGACTTTGTGATCTTGGATTGCGAAGTGGATTTCGAAGTTCCCATAATCTTGGGACGACCATTGCTAGCCACAGCAAGAGCCTTGGTTGACATGGAGAAAAATGAACTGACCTTCAGGCTAAACAATGAAATGGTCAAGTTCGATGTGTCCAGAGTGATGAAGCAACCAAGTGACATGAGGGTGGTCGCGGTCATCAATGCTATTGAGGAAGGCCCTACGGATATGGATCTTGAGGAGAAGGGTTGTGTTGAAACCCGAGCTGTTATGAGAGTCAAGTCGCGATCGCAAGAGGACGAGTATGTAGAAGAAGGCGGTGAAAATAGATCAAAGAAACGAAAACACCGCAAGAGAATCTACAAAGAAAGAGCGAAGAAGTTTTCGCGACTAGCGATGGAGCCCAAAAAGGAAGCTGGAATGCCACACTCCATCGAGTTCTCTTGTTTTGGAGACCCTGGCGGTCTCCAACATCATTCTAGAATCTGAGTCCGATCGACTTCACAGGTATTCCTTTATTCTCACAGTTTTAGTTTTCATATGTATGCATTGGGGACAATGCATGAGTCTAAGTTGAGGGTGTTGGAAAACCTGTGAGTCACCACCGAGGGTTTTTGTTGCCGATTTCTTTTCCCTCCGGTGTGCTATCTAGTAGAACCGGCATGTTTAGGTTGTTGTATTAAATTTTTTTTAGTGTCTATAGCAAAGCATGAGATTTCTTATCAAAGTAGCGCCCCTTTAAAAATTTTCTGGTTTTGTACTTATGTTGAAACGATTGACTGTCTGGATCCTTGTATGTCATTGTGTGATTATGAGTAGAATGAGTATGCTTAAGCCGAGCGGTTGTTTGATAGTTGGTAGCGATATAGTTTCTTGGTGCCAAGAGCGTGTGAGATTATTGTCATAAATTCTTACTCTGTGCATGCATCTAGAACTTGCCCGGTCTATTTTGTTAAGTTTGAAGTTTGGTTGCTTAGGAAAGGATCACAGGCCTTTTTGCGTGCAGTCCACTTAACCTAAAAGACCGTCCAAATATGAATAATCCCTTGATCCCTGTTTGAGCCATAATTGACCTTATTCTTTCAATAACCTGTCACCGTTCCTGTTTAACTTTGAATCCCTATTTTGGCCCTGGTCCTTCCTTGGACATCGTGCACCTCAACGCAGGCAATCAACCTAAGTTGAGGGTGGCTACTACAGAGGTGAATGATAAGAAAAAGAGGATGGAGAAGATTGGTTGTGAATCGAATGAAAAGTCCGGGTGTGTGCCTAAGAAAAAAAAAAAATAGAGATGAAAAAGATCGAAAAAGTAATAAAAAGAATTGTCAAAATAAAGAGGCCGCACCTGTAGCTAGAAAGAAGGAATTTAAAGGTGAATAAGGATGGACAAAGTAAAGTTATGTGGTGATAAGACTTCGGTGGTTCCAAGGAGGGCTTAGTCACTAACCCCTAAATGTATCCTACCTGCACCAGAAGCCTCATTACAAGCCTAAACAAGTCCTGTAGTGATCCTGAGCGGCTTTCTGAAGAACTGAAATAGAATAGTAAGGGCAAGCCTATGGTATCGCATGTGCATTGTTTGAAATCGTTTGTGAGTGTGAGCGCTTACCTAGTCCCAAATCTTGTGTGTGGGATTTCTTTGTGGTGAGGGCACCAAGATTTCTGTATTGTCTATTGAATGTTAGGATAGCTGCGCGTGTGTATGTTGAATGTTCTATCATATCGGAATGATATGTTTGGATCCTTGCAAGTTAGTGTTTCATACATTTGTGTGCTACGAGGGAGCTTGATTTAATTGAATAAGTTTTGAATGACCATGGGTTGCTATAGACACGAGTTTGTTTCTTAGTTAAGTCGTCGTATTGTTTTATGTTATGTTGCTTGAGGACAAGCGAAAGTTTTAAGTTGAGGGTGTGGATGTGACGCCATTTTACGTCACTTTCGACTCCTTTTAACTAAGAACAATCGTATGTTTTCAAGCAACCGTTGTTGTTTTTGATGTTTTTATGTTGTATTTGTAGGAAATGGAAAGAAACATGGAAACGGAAGGAAATACGGGAAAAAGAGGATTCTGCCTAAGAGTGACGGCCTGAGTGACGGCCCGTCACACATCTGACGGTCCGTCACAGTGACCGTCAACTTGAGGCAGTGGTGCTGCCTAGGGGTGACGACCACGGCGACGGTCCGTCAAGGCAGTGACGGTCCGTCAGCCGGGCCGTCACACCAAAGCAGTGGCGCGCCAGCGGCTGTCCGCGTTTAGGAATCCTAACCCGTTTTGGATTTGGTTTCTTTGACTCCTATAAATACCCTATGATAGGTTTATGTTACATATTATTCACCCATTAGTTTAAAACACGTTTTAGTTGTTTTTGAAATCAAACAACACGGTTCATTGGTATTGAACTCGTGTTCTTGATTCGTTCGTGAGTTCTTGGTTTTTCTTGTTCTTTGATATTGGAAGATTGATTGTTTCATTATATTGTAAGACTTTTCTTCCCTTTATTATGAATACAACTATTTTCTCTTCTTCTTCGAGCATGAGTAACTAAAACTCCCGCAACTAGGGTTGTGGGAGCCATGGCTAAAGTAACAATATAGATTCCGGGTAGCGACGGGTTCAATTTACATGTAGTCACGTTGTTAATTATACTTTATGTCACGTTTTCTAGTGGTTGAAAACATTAGAACATGCCTAGGTTTAATTTGCTTGAGTAAAGAGATTAAAACCGGGAAACTTGATTAACAACAAGGATTCGAGACTACTAACTCTCGTCTAATGATTAATGCCGTAACTGAATTAATCTACTTGATGTTAGGATTGAAATCTAAAAAGCACATCTTTTCGAGGTCGAGAGAATAGAAAAGGAAATTTGTTTATTTGGTAGAGAGACATTTAGACGATACCATTGACGCAATCACATCGTGACACGCATGTAGAAAGAACCCTGTAACGCCTAGAATCGACATTGTTTCAACGCCATGGTGAACACGTCCCTAGTTCGCATTCTCTCATATTGATTTAAACCCACACGTTTAGTACTTGTTTTGTTTACACTTTGTGCACACAAACCCCCCCCCCCTTTTTGTTATTTACCGGAAACTATTTACGAATAGTCATATATTCACTAAAGACTTTGATCTTCACCATATTCTCTGTGGGATTCGACCCCAACCTCATTGGGTTCTTTACTTGACTACGACCGCTTACGCTTCGTTAATTCGAGGTGTAGTTTGGGCGTTATCAGAACACATGGTGAAAGTTTGCACCTAAGTAATGAAGATGTCATCCGGAGATGCTTTGATCTTGTCAGAGATAAATGGTCAAGAGCAGCCACAATCAATCAACTCAGAAGCTATATTTGAAGATGGTTTTTCCTTTATTTCTTTTCCTAAAATCGCACTTTCTATTTGTTATTGTTGCTTTGTAACAGCTTAAAATCCCCTATCCTTGATGTACGAACTACGTTTAACCTGAATTCTTAAGAATGAGATACGTAGGCGGCCTTTATCAGCTTCAGTCACCTCTTTAATTATTTTTATTCTCCCATGATTATTGGGGGAACTACATTTGACCTGATTGCTACTTCAACTGGATACGTAGATGCCACAACAGCTCGATCATACTACCCTAGGAAATGGAAACTGGGGTAGAATTTTCAGGAAAGAAATCTAAAAAATTCAGAAGGGAGAAGACCATCCTCCAGGAGTCAGAATACAAAATCTGCCAAAGTGTAACCAAAATGAATTTTGAGAAAGAATCTCAAGATCCCCACAAAGTGTAAAATCACTTATCAACGGGATAAAATTCATCACAAAACCTCTAACTGAGGCAAAATTTTTTAGGATGACCTCAAATTTTTCACCAAGCCCCATTGGTGAGTTAGATATAAACTCCGAGAATTCTCCAGCACCAAAAGATCAGACTCTACTTCAGAAATCTCAGCTGCAACGAAGTCCAAGTGGACTGATCACCAGCTATGACATATTCCTCGAAGGACCATTATTCTAAACTGCCCAGCTAGGATGCTGAAGTATCTCCAGAGCTTGCCAGTAGTGTGTCAGATATATCAAGGCCTCAAATAAAGGACGTTTATTGAGCTAGTGCATGACATGACAAGATTGGCAAAGACCCATTCCAAATCATTCTTCAAAATCATTATTTTTCAAAACATAGTTGAAAATCTTTATATCTTTCATAAATTGATTGTCTTACATCTATCGTGATCTGGGGAGTCAAACCAAATGCTCGAAGATGACAAGCACTCAGAGATAGCAAGACAAAAGAAGACGACCAAAAAAGGTCAACACAGATCAATTTAGCCAAAACTAACAATTTTTCTATGGATGCAGGTTATCCTAAGATCAATGAAGGATCAACAAAGGGTTCTAATTATTCAGCGTATTCCTTTATATCAAAGAATATAATAAAGCTGAAGGCCCAAAATCAACAAGAAGGAGTCAAGACGATTGGAAAAAGCCCAAGGCGACATAAATTCTCCAAAACTAATAATGTTTTTGTGAATACAGGAATAATTAGATAAAGACAGAATAGTGACGTCCGCCTCAAATTTCCAACAAGTCATAAATCATAATGAACATGAGATGTTCAAGAACGGTATTTGTAGTTATGCCTAGAGGTACATTGTAGGAAGTCGACATGATAACAAATTGATCGAAGGGATCATTAGATGAGGGAAGAGCAGTAACGTCCTCCTCAAATCCCCAGTAAATCATGGATCACAGTAAATGTATAATGTTCGAAGGTGGTATTTATAATCATCCCTAGAGACAGGGTTCAATAATTCACGTATATGACCTCTTGTTTGTTTACCTCCTCGAAAAGAGGATGATATTTGGAAACAAAGTCGTCTATTTTAAATGATTTATTTATGTTTTCCTTGATGTTTTGACTTTAGTCACTAGCAAGAGTGACACTGTGCCTACTGATCATTTACTTTGAGTGCAAATACAGTTGAAAGGCATCAACAGGACTAACACTGTATTAAATGTAATATTTTCTTCAACTATCGCGAAAGATATTAAATATTTATTCTTGCTGTAAGGACCAAGCGTGAGGGCCATAAGATATCCATTCAAGTCAAATTGAAAGAGGCTAGCGGTCATCAAAATTGAAAGAGGATGACATATAGATGGATGTATATAAGTCATGTCAATAACGAATAGGGATGATGTGCATCTAGGTGTGATGACCCTACCAGTCATCTTTGCATTTACGCACTTAATGTACTGTTATAGATTTCCTGTAGTGGCCCCAAGTCATTTATGGCTTGATGGGATAGGTAGTTTGGTGCCCTAGTCGTTCGTTTGGTTGTTTAGAATGTTTGACTATTTTAGAGCCTTAACTTAAGATATCGTTGACTTTGGTCAACATTCTTAGATAACGTGATCGGAAATGAATTCTTATAGTTCCGTTAGCTCTAGAACATTGAGCTTGGTCTAGTTGGACTTTATTTTAGGCCTGAAACTTCCGATATGGGTTTTGTGTTGTTTTCTCTGTTTTCAGGCAATTTGGAGTTAAAAATATAACTTTGGGAAGCTTTCGATGATCGGAGCGTCATATTCAAAATCCGACAATTTCATCAGCTCCGGAATGTTGAGTTTGGGTTAGGTAGGTGGTTGGTTAGGGTTCTGGATGAGCCAGGCTCATTTTGAGCCTTTGAGTTCTTATTAGTTAGTGTTGACTTGGGTCAACATTTCTCCAAAAGGACCTCGTATGGAAGTTTCATTGATTCCTTTGAGTTCGGAACGTCATTTCCACTCTATTAGCATTATTGGTTTTGGAATATCGGTTTCCGATTCTGCTCGGAATGCCCCGTGGAGTTTTAAAAAGTTGTAGAATTTTTAGTGCAGACCAGGCCTTCAGTGCAATTACGCCAAGGCCAGCGCGATCGCGCCTCAATGCCTACTACCAGCCAGCGCGATGGCGCCCTTCAGGAGCAATGGCGCCTTTGCGCTTGGCTTCCTTGAGCGCGAATGCGCTGGTTTAGCATGATAGCGCTGACCAGCGACCATCAACTATATATTTCTTATTTGTTCATTTTTCCAGCCATTTCTCTCAACCTTTTCAGTCTAAAACACTTATACTCTCTATCAAATTAATCCACATCTATCCGAGACTTGGGAAAACTAATTGTTCATCATTAATTCGTGATCCTTCGATTCTTGGTAAGTCTTCTTCCCCAACTTGCCTTCTCCTGTTCTCTTCTAAGATCCTCCATTTTTTATCATGTCCAAAAGCTTGGAAATTGGTGTACAGGCTGCCTTCTTGCTCTTGCATATTCATGGGTTCGAGGAATTCACCATCTTGGCTTAATTTCTCTCCTTGTGGTAAGTAATCCTTGCCTAATTTCTGAGTATTGTTCTTAAAAATTTCCATCTTTAAGCCTTCTCTTGACCGGGTTGTTTTGACGCCCTCTTTTTGGCCAATTGTGCTCATTTTTGGAGCATGTCTTCTTGGCATCATTGTGGTCGTCGTGCTTTTTTCTATTTTGGTTTTGGGTTGTGGGCCCTGCAGGCCCGCCTTTGACCCGAATTTCAACTCGGCTACAATTGTAGTGATATGGGTATCGTTAGACTCAATTTAATGTTTTACTCATGTTTTTGATAGTTTGATTATTATTCGGGATTACTCGGAGCAATTTGGGCTTGGATTTCGTTATCCCAGCTGCTTTTCATCAGATGACAGGTAGGTTATAGTCTAAACACTCTAGACTTAGCATATATCGGATAAAATTGTACTAGCTGGCATCCTTGGATTGGGTTATTAGGTAGGTACCACAGACCTTGACCATATTTCATGATTTGCCTCGTTTCTTTCCCACGTTGTGTGTAGTATTCTCTGTAGTTGATATTATCACCCTTACGGTCCTGTGTGGCCTTGTTTGACTCTGGACCATAGATGGTGGGTTATTCGGAGGTGCCCGTGAGTCCCGGGTATAATTATTGTGATATTATACTGGCTATCTGTGTTGTAGAGCGATTGGAACCTGTGCAGGGCCGATAGGTTGATTGTGAGTTGTTGGGTGGCTAATTGTGTTTGATCATATCATTTCCATGCACATAAAGAGGAATTATCCACTTTTTACAATGGTTTTGGCTTCGGGCCTACTGGAACTATTTTTTTAAGCTTTGCATAGCCCCGGGGGTCCATTTTTGGCGAAAGTGAATTGGAAATGGTTTGGTTTAATTTGTGGATGTTCTTGGGGTAAAAGAAAGTTAAATTATGATTTCTATCACTAACTTTACTATTAACGCTAGACTCGGCAAGGTCGGGGTGCTAGTTGAGTTTTCTTACTGATTTGATATGACTTTAGCTTCGGTCAGACCGAGCATCGAAGCTGACTTTCTACTTTTTTAGACTTGGTTATAACCCGGGCACCCTTGGAGGGGTTTTTGAGACATTTTCCACTACTTTAGTCCTGGACAGGTCTGGGAATGCATATTCAAGATTGGGTCTCTAGCTTGAAGTCAGACTTTCTTACGGATGACACATTTTTGATACTGAGTTTTAGTATGAGGTTTGGGACTTCCATGAACCTTGCAATTTCGGACCTGGGGTTTGGGGCTACATTTGCCAGAGGAAGGGTATATGGCAAAGTAGAGGTATACGGGCAGAGTTCTTCCATAGAACCTCCTTGCTGAGCCTGATCGGCACCGAGGGAGGTACATACAGAGTTACAATCCCACCCAGAGATCATCATGCATCATATAATTCATTGTTTGAGGCTCCACCCTTGTTTGTTGTTTGTTGAGTGTATGCTCCGGTTCTATGGGCGGCCGGAGGGTTTGTTTTCACTTATTAGCATTCCTCGATTGTAAGGGCGGCCGAGGGATTGTAGGTAGACTCTTGATACTTTATCACGGTGTTATCCCCTGCTACGGTTATAATTATGAGGTTGTATTTTGCTAAGTTGTTAGTTTTGGAGTTGAGATTGATATGATTGGTTTGGTTATTGATTCATGTTTCCCCGAGCATGTCTATCTTTACTCTCCTCTCCCTTTCCTTGTATTTGAGCTTACCGGTATACCATCAACTTCTAAAACTTATTATATATATATTGTTATTGCAAGGATCCCAGGTGCATCATTTCTTACTATCACTTGTGCCTGTTGTGTAGATATTCTACTTGCTAACCTTGTGTGTTATTTTTGTTGTCTTCCCTTTGGGCTAGTTCCTCTGTACATTTTCATAGATTTCCGTGACTACTTTCTTCTATTTTTTCTGTTAATACGATTTTATCTTATATGTGCCCAGTCGACCTATGATACCTACTGGGTCCCTTATGCTTCGTATTTGGTGCTCATACTACACCCTGCATCTTTTGGTGTAGATCGTAGTGTGGGCCATCATCGTTAGCTCGTTGGAGACTCGTGTGAGTAACTGCTTTTGTGATATTCTAGACTGAGGGTGAGCCCTTGATGGCCGAAGCTTAGCCCTAGTTTATCTTTTTCTTTATGTACTCTATTATTACTCGGAGACATTGGTGTATATTTTATTTTGGATCCTTTCGTACTCCATATATGTAGATTTGACTCTATACTATGATACCAGGTTTTGGGTTTAGCTTTCGCATATGTGTATATATATCCTTGTTATCTATTTTGTTCATCTTGTTCCATTGCTTTCGCGTATTAAACTGTTCTTCCGCTTAAACTGTTAGAATGTAGCCCATTACTAACCGTTCTAGGCTACGGGGATTGGTTTACCTACCGGGTAGTTGTACGTACCATCATGACCAATAAATCGGGTCGTGACAGCTTGGTATCAGAGCTCTAGGTTCACCAGTATCATCGGTAAAGGAGCTAATGTCTAGTAGAGTCCTGCAGATCGGGGCGGAGACATCTATACTCAATCTTCAGGAGGCTATGGTGACATCTTAGGAAAAATGGACGTTCGTTATTTCTATCTTGTGCGTAGATTCCTTGAAAGTTTCTAGAAATCTCACTTGTTCTGATTCACTCTTCCGCAGATAGTTCACACAAGGTCTTCATTTTCTAGCGGAGGAGAGCCTTCTGTCCGTGCACCTTCAACTCCAGCTAGGGGCCGGGGTGGTCGCAAGGGTAGAGGTAAGGGTCGTGGATGTCCTGGAGCAGCGGCGCCTGCTTGAGCTTCTAGAGTTGAGGTAGAGCCCGAATATGAGCGTGATCCCGAGTTTATCCCTAAGCAACAACATGTGGACCCGGGGACAGTCTAGGTACCACCAACTCTAGTACCAGTTCCTATGTCAGCTTCAGCCCCAGCTCAGTCTTCAGATATTCGCGGTTTACTACTTCAGCTATTGGGTATGATAGGGGAGAGACCTTCTGAGGTAGCACAGATATCTGCTTAGGGGGAAGCCCTGGGTTTCCCGAGTTAAGGAGCGTAGCCTGCTGTTGCCTCTCCCCGTGCTGAGGTTATTCCATTTCTAGTGGTTCCACAGCCTCTTGCTCCTCGCCCAGCTATGACAGATGGAGAGCAGAAGGCCTTGAGTAGATTTCTGAGATTAGCACTGCCGAGATTCGCTGGTACATCAGAACAGGACCCACATGCCTTCATTACTACCTATGAGGAGATGTTTCACCATTTGGGATTGCTAGAGACTCACGAGGTTGGTTATACTATGCAGTGGAAGGTGCGGTTCGCACCAAGGCAAGTGCGTGTTGCACTAGCACCGCATCTCTCCGCAGGATCTCTGTCTTGTTTGATCACTTCACACTTCACTCCTTTTTGGCTCTTTTTGGGTCCATTTCCTTGTTTCCTATATTTGATCATAAGTATCTGCATAGACATCAATAAAGGCCATAAGAACCTTTAATTCTTATCAAAACATAGCAATAATTTACGAGTAAAAGGATCAATAATTTGGTAGATTACCCACTTATAAAACCCCCAAACTTGAACTATTGCTTGTCCTCAAGCAAGATATTCACAAGGTAAGGAATGAATTATGCTCTAGACTCAATCAAGGCATGAAAGACTACTCTATTCTAAAAGCTAAGAAAAATAACAAACAAAAAGACTCAAATAAAAGACTCAACTACAATGCTCATCTCAATTTGAACCACCACATTATCAAGACAGTAGATCATTTCAAACCTTTTTTCAAGGGACTTTCTTTCTTATTCAAAATCAAGGGAATTTTTGTCATTAAAAACAAGACACGAAGCTTCTTAAGTCATTGGCATGGACAAATCAAGGTTTGCCTCGAGATTTGCCACACAACTTGTCTCATTCATTCCTCTCAATTGAAATAGAGACTTCTTGTTTAAATTCGAGTGCATGATGCCACTCACCGCAAGAGAGAATCCCACTCACAATAATGCATTTCACAAAACAAAGGGATTATAAGAGAACCAAGAAGACTTTCACTCTTTCAAGGAAGTTCAAGTGCACACATGCCGAACCATAGGCTTGTCCTTCATGTAAATCGCTACTAATGTAGGGTAGCCAAGCTCAAAATTACCAAGGACTTGCAGGTTATGATGTTGGCTAGGGCTACAGTGAGGATTTCATTTGTTTCAAGTGACTACACCTCCCTAATGCTCTTTGTTATCATTTCAACCACCACTCACACTTTTGACTTTCAGTTTACCTTATTTCTCCCTCACACAAACCAAGCTTCTCTTTTTCAATCATGATCATTCAAAACTCCTTGTATCACCTTTGTGAGGTAGCACCAATTCTTTATTTTCATTTTTGCTCATTTGATTGAACTTTTGGAGAAAAATTTTCAATTCAATTTCAAGGTGCTACCTTGCACTTTAAGTGCATCCTTTTTCTTCTCCTCTTTGATCACATACATACCCAAAATTAGGCATTAGCCTATGTTGTCTTTTCATTTCCCACCCAAACTTAGGCTTTCAGCCTACTTTTAACTTTCAAACAATTAGGGAGGATGGGTGCCAAAATTGAGGTTCCAAAAAGGCCAAGGTGTTAAACAACGTGCCAAAGAACGGTCACAACCTCAAAGGGGTTCACTAGGATTGATGTCGAGGGATGTCATTTGGGTGAAGTGGCTATCAAAAAGGGCCTAAGGTCATTTTCCAAGCTCGGTCACACCTAGAATTTTGCCTTGAATCACATTCGGGGCAAGTTCTAGACGACATATACGCACAAGAATCAAAGTAAAGCCTCACCACACAAGGCATCATGCCACAAGACTTCTTTCATTAGTATAGCAATCCATTGGGACAAATGACTTTCGACAAGCTATTTCAAGTTCATTACACACTCGTTTGTGAATCAAGCAAGCAAAAACGAGAGTGTGCAAGTAATTACAAGAGAATGCTTTCCTCAAAAAATCATTTTCCCTCTTCCCTTTTATTTTCAAAAAAATGTCTTGCCAAGATTTTTTTTTGGTAGGTCCACTTCGAGACAAGAAACCTACGGACTCAAATTTAAACTAAAACTTGGAATTTTCCCATAAGAAAGTAGCCTCTCAATCTATCATAAGGAAACACCAACCCGGTTCGACATAAAAACAAAAGAAAAGAAAAAGAAAAAGAAAATAAAGAAAATATTTTTTTTTGCTCCTTGGAAAAGAACCGTGGTATTAAGAAAACCCTCGGAGTTTATTGCTAAGCTACTATTAACAAGGCGATAACCCAATTTGTGTGCTCATGAGTCATTTGAAAAATAAGCCTCAATGTAGGCCTTTAGTTCATTTGCAAAGCACGGGTAGTGAGACAATGGGGCGTGTAAGACAAACCCGGCAACACAATCAAGCTCAAGACATAAAGAAATAAAACAAAAATGCTTGGCAAGGGCAATTCATCACAATTATCCAAACTATGCCCAACAAGGGCCAAATTAAATCTAGCAAGAGAAACTAAGAATGTCAACAAGGCCCAATAAGGGAAATAGAAATATCTCAAGCCCAATCATGGGCCAGGCAATATAAATATCTCAAGCCCAATCATAGGCATTCAAAAGCAATAATAATAAAGAGCACCCCTCCTATCAAAAGAATAATTGCCCTCAATACCACAAGCTCAAGTAATGGGGAAGGGGGTACAACACTCTCTGGAGGACTATGCCTCATCATCATCAGTTGCGGCCTCATCATTTGCACTCTGTCCACTAGAACATGTACCACCCTTTTTGGAGTGTGCAATAGTCGTGGACTCACGGAGAATATGATGAAACTCTAGGTCCAGATCATCGTCTAGCAAGTCATCCTCATCACTAGGCAGCTCATCCTCATCATCTTCATAGGATGCAAGCAATTCATCCATGGTCCCTCGCAATATATGGGGTTTAGGCAAGGAGCTCAAATCTGCCGCCACAACTGGAGTTTTCCCTTTGGCCTTAGCCACATCCTTCAGGGGTTCTTTGACGGCTCGTTCAATTACATCCACCCTTTGGCATAGGTTGGTCACTTTGTCGACAACCCCACAGATAGATTTCTTGACATCTCTGTTAATCAACCTCGGCAGATCTCTTGCCAAGTCGCTCAGCTGCCTCTCATGGTTGTATGTTTTATCAACCATATCTTAGAGGCCACTATTTGTTAAAGTGGGTGTGAGGGCCTGTGCATTTGCCTTTGATGTAGCCCGAGATGGAGATGAAGCAGTTGCTTCGACATCTAACTTATCACTCTCAACATCCACTGGTTCTTCTACCCTGTATTTTTTGAATCTAGGGGAATCTATGTTGGTCTTTTTATCCAGATCAATCACCCCAATGGCATAGGTGACCTTGTCGCAGCTGAAATAAGGGATGTCGACCTTTGCACACAACTTGCTGATCAATACGGGGAAAGGGAATGCATCATTGCCCCTGCGTGTTTTTCTCCAAATTACCATGGCTGTAATTTCTCCGAAATTCACGTGCTCTCGTGACATAATGGCAACAACTAGAATGGATCCCTCTTGAGTTATCTTCTGGTAATTTTGAGAGGGGAGGAACCGGATGCAAATGAGATCATACCACAGACGGGCTTCAAAGTGCAAAGTTCTTCGCAGAATGTCACCCCCATAGTGGACCACATAGGAGTGGAAGTAGCAAGGATAGAAGCGGTATCTCGATATGGCTTTACTTTCGCTTGTAATGTGGCCATAAAAGCAGGGGCAGGTTTGATCGGGTTTTCCCAATAGATGGCATTGATGGAAGCAGGGGTAATGCACACTTTCTTTCCCTTGACTACAACTGAGTTAAAGTTGGGGAATTTTTTTGCAGGTCTTTTATACCTCTTTGAATCCTGCATGGCCTTATAGGCTGCAAAGAACTCCCGCACTACCTCCTCATTATATCCTCTGGGAACATTCTGAAAAGGGTGCCACTCTTGTTCAGAAAATTGACGATGCATGTTGGGTAGTTCATCGCCAATTTCCCCTAAGTTAAAGCTCTTCTTTTCATTGAATGCTCTATTCTTATCTCACTTATAGAAGACCTTCATGACCTATACTCCTAAGCGAAGCCTTGCCTCTTCTGCAGCTGACATTTTCCTTTGTTGGCTACCTATGTTACCCCTGCTAGAAGACATGTTCTCCACAAGGAGATTGTTAGCCAAGAAAAAACAAAAACAAAATCTTTTTGTATTTTTATCATATGTGAAAGAAAAAGATCAAAAAGAAGTTAACAAACTAAAAAGGATGGAATCCAAAGGAGTAGAAAATAAATGAGGTAACTGTTGTCTTGTGCGGACTATGTGCGAACCACACTAGACAAAGTGTGTGTCACACATGGCTTCGCACAAGCTAACAGAACCTTTAGTGGTTTCAGCTCGGATGTGCGAAGCTGGTGCAAACCGCACCAACCATGATGCGCGTCGCACCAACTGCTGCACATCAACTCAGTGAACTGGAAGCTTATTTTCTCATGGTGTGGTGCCTTGTGCATTCTGCACATCAAGATCTTCGCATCACATGCGAAATGCACAAAGGCAGAATTGGAAATTTTTCTATTCCTTGTGTTCTTGTGAATTATGTATGTGACTGATAGAGCATGATTTGCATGAAGCACTTGGCACCAAGCAGTAAACCAACAATTATAATGATGGGGTAGGTTATCATGACCACACAATTGTCCGGGTACTGAGACTTCCCCGGACTTCCATTGACACACACTTCAAGCAATAAGAAAACTTAACGATTTGTCTTAAGAAGGACGTTACCCCATCTATCATTGGGAACATCAAGACTTCGATTACTCAATTGGGCACACACACAATTTCAACAACAATTGCCACCTCCTCGCACAAGATCATACACCCAATAAAATTTTCAACAAAGAACATGGGTATATGATTAACAACAATTTTTAGCCCACACAACAATTCTCGACCAAACCTTATGAAAAACAACACTTTGCCCTTAAGAATGACGTCACCCAATCTATCATAGGGCCAAACCATGCATCAATCATAAGTGGGTTACTCAGACTTCACCCCAAATACATATTTCAAGGATAAAAATCACTACCAATAAACATGCATTATCACAATATCAAGTTCTACCAAGTTGATCCTAGGCAAAATCCATAACACAATTAAAAATTGGGGACCCAAAATTTTTGGATCTCACCCAAAATCAACATGTCAATTCTATTAAGCATGCTTCACAATATGGGTTCCCAATCAACATATAAATCAGTATTTAACATCGGGGAACTTACCACAAGAGAAGATTTAGCAGAGAGAAGTAAAAATTAATGCTTTTTGCGGAGCAACAATGGTGATCACAATTTTGCTCGGAGAAACGACCAGTGGAGATTGGAGATGAGGCAGTTGAATATTTTAGGTGAGAGGAAGAGAATTTTTTGGGAGAGTTTGAGGAATTTATGGGAGGTTTTGGGAGAGAATTTGAGAAGTTTTAGGAAAGAAAGTGGAAGAAAAGGTGAGGGTGGCAGAAGTTAAGAGGAAAAAAAGAAGAAAATTGGCTGGGTCAGGTTGTTCAACGGGTTAGGTCAATTAAAAATTGAAATTTACCTCTGGTGCACCACGACGTGTGGTTCGCACAAGACCTTATGCAACCGCATGTCATTTTACACCTCACCTTTTTAACCTCTGAATTTGGCCCATGCTTCTGCTTCAGCATGCGTTACAACGCGCACATAGGCTTGTTTAAATTGCACAGACTAGCGCACATAGCCCCAATTTTTCTTTTTCCTTCCAGGTTTCTTATTAGGCATGCGTTGGGCTGTGCGACACACATAATGGCCTGTGCGGTCCACACAATCTTTTGCACGTCCCACTTTTGCCATGTTTTGCACTTCTTCATACATCCCTAAGACAAACTAACACAACAAGAGATAACAAAAAACAAAGTAAAAGAAAGTTAGGTTGCCTCCCAAGCACTGCTTGATTTAACGTCACGGCTCGACGATAGTACCTCAACTTCAGTCGTTCTTAGGATTGATGATGGAATCACTTGGAAGCGTCCCCTTTATCCTTGGGTTTATTTGGGTATAAAGGTGGTTCATTTGAGCCTCAAGATGCTTTATTGATGCTGAGTGAGAGCTCACAGTTTGATGAAGTGTTGAAACTTCACTTTTTAGCTCACTCACTCCGGTATTCATTGTATCCACCTTCTTGAGAACCAATGATAGCATGTCCTCTATCTTGGAATGCCCAGGGTTGCTTGTGGCTGGCTGGTAGAGAGAATCTATTTTGTTTGGAGGCACATAGGGGTTTGAGCTCCGGTGATTATATCGATCACCATCCTTGTCTTTTTCTCTCCAATTTCCATCTCTTTCCTTATCTCAGATCCAACCTTGATTTTCTTCCCATGGGCAATAATACCTGGGATTAGAACCCATTGATACAAAGTAAAGCTTACCATCAACCACGGTCATGAGCTCATCATCACTCACTTTGATTTCCATTGTACTTATGGCATTCACACCCTTAGCACCTTCGACTCCCATCATATGCTTAGCCATCAAGTCTATTTAAGTCATCATTTTGGCCATGGTCTCATCCCTCTCTTCATATATATTTCTCATTTCATTTCTTAAGATAGATGTGGGTGTGACCAAGGTAGGAACATCTGCCTCCCTCGTGTGCCAAGCTTGATTGGTTTTATTCATCCTTTCTAGAAAGGCCGAGGCAAGAGGATATTGTAGATGCATGAAGGTGCCACCTCCAAGATTGTTGGCGACGGACTTGTTCATCTAGTTCAAGGATCTAAAGAAGCATTGCAACAAAACATTTTCCGACAATCCATGGTTAGGACATAACACAAGCTTCTTCTTAAATCTCACCCATACCTCATGCAAAGGCTCATCGGGCAGTTGGCGAAAGTTAGTAATTTCATCCCGCAACTGCATCATCCATGATGGAGGAAAGAACCTAGTAGTGAAGGCATTTACCAACTCGGACCAGGAGGTAAACGATCCATCCAGCAACTCTTCCAACCATGTTGTGGCTTCCCCTGTTAGAGAGAAGCGGAATAGGCATAATCAGATGGATTCTTGTGAGATATTTTGGAATATGAATGGTTAACTTATCTCAACAAAATTCTTAATGTGCCGATTAGCATATTCATGCGCTGCTCCTCCAAACATACCCTTCATTTGGATCAAATGGAGCATTGTGCTTATCACATGAAATACCGCATTTCCAATCATCGAGGGTAGGAAGATTGCACCTACTCCCACTTGAGCCACGAGTTCAGTAGCTTCTGCATCCATGAAGCCTCCGTTACATTGTCGTTGTCACCTACCTCATTCATGGACTAGCTTGTGCAACCAAAACACAAACAACAAACAAGGTAAAAAAGAACAAACACTCTCAAGGTGATTTCAAGTCTACAATCAAAAAGGCTAAACAACTTAATTCCCCAGCAACAATGCCATTTTTTGATAACGCTCAAACGTACTCTCCTATTAGGAGGTATCGATGATCGTCAGATCAAAACACATTTATAATTTCCAATGGATATCGGTGTCAATCCCACAGAGAATTTAGAGTATAGCCTAGGTGATTATAAAATAGTGTTCACAACGAGAGTGAGTAATATATAAAAAGAGGGGAATCAAGAATCTATCACAATTTCGCAATTCAACAAAATAATGCAATAAAGTAAACAGGATGTGGTCAATAGAGAGGACAACTAGGGATGTGTGTCAAATGGGACTTGAACATGGGATAGGGTGAATGCTTATTTATGCAAATTCATGTTAAATAACATGGGTAACCTTGGTTTTAAGTATGATTATTTATCGCACGATCAACAACCATATATTCAACAGCCTTAAGTCAAGCACTATTGATTAATCAATAAACAACCAAGCTATTGTTTAAGGAGGTCATACTATTTCTAGCTTTAGACCCTTAAGTGAGTGATTCCATCGATTTGAGCTATCTCTAGCCTCAATCTAAGTGGAGGCCCAAGTTCCTTCTAGCGATTTCACATCCGAAGCTATGATCTCCTCTTTCAAGCAAAACCATAACCAAATAAGAAAAATCAATGTTTGCAACCACCAATTTTAGAGTTAAAATATGGTGAAATCACTAGACCTATATAAAATAAGCATTTATAAGCAAGAATTAACGACACCCACACCCATTTATCAAGTACCCATCATCAACACATCCCTAGATAAGAGGTCTAGCTACTCATGCTTAAGGAAAGATATATACCTAATGGGTAATTCAATTTCACTTCCATTAAAGCTAAATTTGTCAATATCCAAGATCAATTTGTACACAAATGGTGGTTCTAAGAAGTTGGAAGAAGGAATTGTGAGAAACTCTCTTCTTGTTCTTAGAAGGGAAAACTTGTTCACAAAGCCAAGAAAAAATTCTAAAACTCAGTGCGAGCTGAACTCCTTACAATTGTGCAAAAATTGGGTTTATAAACATTCCCAAAACATCACATAATTCTGGATAAAAATGCCCTTAGGGTGGTGTCCGGCGCAACGTGCGATTCGCATATTATCATGTGCGCGTCACACACCCTCTTTAGTGATCCAGTGACTTAGGCCGATTGAGAAACTTCATGAGGAGTGGGGTGTGGTTCGCACAAGACACTGTGCACGTCGCACAATGACCACACCCCTTAGCAGATCCTTAAGTGAACTTTGAGCTCCATGCGGTGGAAGGTGCGGTCCACACTAAGGCAAGTGCGTGTCGCACAAGCACCGCATCTCTCACCAAGACCTCTGTCTTGTTTGATCACTTCACACTTCACTCCGTTTTGGCTCTTTTTGGGTCCATTTCCTTGTTTCCTATCTTTGATCATAAGTACCTGCATAGACATCAATAAAGGCCATAAGAACCTCTAAATCTTATCAAAACATAGAAATACTTCATGAGTAAAAGATTCAATAAGTTGGTATATTACCCACTTATCAAAACACATCCGAATACTCGCAAACAACCGGAACTGACTCAAGTGAAGGTGTGGTGGCACTAGTATCACGGACGTAGCCAAAATAGGCTAGCACCCTTCCCAACAAACTGCTAGGCACTCAGGAAGGATATAACTCCCCTCAGCACATGGCTATCGGCACCCTTCCATACAATAGGAGGGATACAATGCATCCATAGAGTAACGGTCTTGGCGAAGCAATCCAAAACCGCATGGTAGGGAGACATGCAATCCATGCCCAAGATCACGTCAAAATCAACCATATCAAGCACAATCAAGTCTACCCATGTGTCATACCCTAGGATAGTCACCATACAAGCCCGATACACCTGATCCACTACTAAAGAGTCTCCTACTAGGGTAGCTACACGAAGGGCGCAGGCAAAGACTCAAAAGCAGACTCCAGATGGGTAGCATAATAAGCAGATACATAAGAGAATGTAGACCCCGGATCAAACAAAGCAGAAGCAGACTGATGAAAAATGGAGATGTCACGACCCAAAATCGGGCCATTATGGTGCTTACATAACCCCCCGATAGACAAGCCAACCCAATAATGAAGAAGATAAATAAAGCGGTTAAATAAGAAAAGTGGAAGAGATATATAAAAGAAATACGGCCATTAGCATAGATACATACCAGTAGTACTAAATACACATAGATGGCCCTAAAGTGACCAAGAAGATAAAATATACACAAGCACCAACCCAGACCTGTTGTCACAAGTATAAGATCCTCTAAAGTATGGAGTAGCTATACAACAGGCTCTGTCTATCAAAAATACAAAATATAGATAGAAGTGTAGAAGGAAAGCAATAAAAGTCTCTAAAATGCTGGGAGCTCATCATGATTCAAACAACATCTGGCCTCTAATGACATGAGGATCAACGGGGGTGGCTCGCACTAGGTGATGTATTAGAAAAAGATGCAGAGTGTAGTATGAGTACCAAAACAATGGGTACCCCCCAGTAAGCATCATAGGCCAATCGAGCACATAAAGATAATATATAATATAAATTACAGGAAAGTAAGCCAAATACAAGGATCCACCTAAATCTAGTTATAAAACTGAAAATAGAACTAACCAAACCAACAAGGAGGAAATAATAACAAAATCATCCAGGCATCCGAAAATCCAAATACACTCAAGCCAATGACGATGGGAGATATGTGATACATGAGTGCATAATAGTATAAACCCAGAATACTGCATCGGGCGCCCGAAATAATGCATTAGACTATAAATGTATATGTATATAGGAAGTAAAAACCTAGAATAATGCATCAGGGGTACAGAATACCGCATCAGACTATAAATATATATATATAGAAGTAAAGCAGAGAAAAGGTCCGGCAACATCCCTTGGACCGACATAAAAGTTGTATTTTTCCTTTCCTTTCCAAAACCAATAGTAAAACCCAAGATAATCTCTTTTAAATCCGAACATCATGGTAACCATAGTAAATCCCAAATTTGAAACCAAAACCTCAAAAATCTTTCTTTCTGTACCGATAGGCATGAGAATGCACAATGAGCATGTAAATTTCCACGTCCCGAGAACATAGAACACAACAGGGAAAAACAGGGCAAAATATCCTCCAATCAAGAGAACATACCTGGAAACTCCGCCCAAATACAAGCTATGGCCTCAGGCCCATAGTTACACCAACGGTAAAATAAAGCGTGAAGAATGGTAAATAACTATGGAAACAACTAAAAGCAACTACTCTACCTCTAAAACCCCCTAAAATCATACTAAAGATTCTATGATGGGCACAACAATACTACGAGATACTAGACTAAGGATAATAGTTAATAATTCTACTCTAATATCCAAAATGGCCAATTTATTACAAGTCACAGGATTTAAGCCTATAGCTACCTAAAGTCCAACCTAACGCTCCAATAATGTATATTATATAAAATCTAAATAAACTCAGTCTAGAAAAGTAAATTGTAACCTATCTCAGGGCCGAACCACAAACACGAACCATTACTTATGTGCCTCCCCCTTCTGAACAGCCTCAGGAAGATGCCACACTATCAAAAACACATTCCAGGTCTTAAGATGAGAACATTGACACCCATATCACTATATAGAAAATCGAGCAAAAAATTAGGCCGACAAATTACCATCGAGCCCCGCACAACAAAACAAAAAACAAAAATCACAATTATGTTCACAACGGGTTAAAGAACCCATGCCCAAAAGTTTAGCGTGAACGGGGCTCGTTCCGGGGCCCAAAATAGCCCCAAAATCCTCTTGACCAAGGAAGAATTACATGGAGAATTAAGGATTTTTGGAGCGGAAATTTACCAATTTAGAGTGTACGAATTGACCGCGGACCAGAACTATAAACACCACCACGCCTTGGGAAAGTCAGTGTTGAAGAACGAAATTTTGAAGCTCAATAACCATGGAGGAACGAGTTAGAAAAAAGTTGGAAATGAAATGAAATTTCAAAGGAGTGGTAAGCTTATAATTGCTAGCGCCTAGGCTCAGGCGCGGGCACACCACAACACTCAGGAACCACAGGAGTGGCCATGCCACAGTGGTCAAGGCGCCGTAGGCGCGCTTCCTTGCCAACCCTGGCAGGTGCACACAGGAAGGCGCTGGAGCACCAACGCAGGTGAGGCCAGTTGCCCGCCTAGGCTCCATACAGGCAACCAGCTGCAGCAAGTTGCAGCCAAGGATTAGGATTTTGTTGGATGGACCCTTGAGAAAGCATCTAGGGTCCCACGAACACAAACAAGTAAAGCTATTGAACTAAAAACAACATTCAGGACTCAATGGAATGGATAAAAATCCTCACGGAGGTCAATTTAATGAAAAGTGGGCCCACGCCTAAAACTAACTATTTGGCTAACTTTTCCCAAAATGAAACCCAAAGGCCAAAAACAAGTCCAGAAGCCTCGGGACCCGAAACAAAGGTCTCTCTAGCTTAAAGTTGACATTCTGGAGCTAATAGTGCTGACAAAATTTTCATCCGAGCCTATCTTCTATGAATGTTGACCAAGGTCAACCCTACAAGCCAAACTGGCTTGAAAACATATAAAACAAGACAAAACCAAACCAAAAACACCCAGACCCCAATAAAGGGTCCCACTAGACTAAAATCCCCATTCCGAAGCTAAAAAAACTGCTAAATTCAATTCAGAGCATGTTTACCAAGAATATTGACCGAAGTTAAGGATTTCAACGTCTCGGACACCAAACCATCAGTCCCGAAAAGTCATAAATGACATGTAGCCATTGTGGGAAAACTCAAAAAGCAGAAAAAACACAAAAAATAGAAAATGACCTGGAGGGTCATTACATCATCTACTACTAAAAGGACTTTCATCCTTGAAAGTTTGAGAAAATATAGTACCCAAAGACTCGAAAAGGCAAAGATAGCGGGTCTGCATATTGGTCTCAATCTCCTAAGTAGGCTCCTCGACAGGACGATCACTGAACCATAACTGACAGAATCTCCTTAGATCTCAACTTCCTAACCTGTCTTTCCAAAATAACTATAGTCTCCTCCTCGACCTATCCACGATGACCCAAATAGCATTAAATATTTGCAAAGTACGTGGCAAACCAACTACAAAGTCCATAGCTATTCTCTACCATTTCCACTCCGGAATGGGTCACCTCTTAGTCAAACCACCTTGTCTCTGGTGCTCAAACTTCACCTGCTGATAGTTCAAGCACCTAGACATGAAAGCTAAAATATCTGTCTTCATCCCGCACCACCAGTAGTGCTGCCTCAAGTCACGATACATCTTAGCTACCCTAGGATGAATGGAATATCTAGAACAATGAGCCTCCTCCAAGATCAAGCTAGCAAGTTCATCAACACTAGGAACGCAGATACGACCCCCAATCCTCATAACACCCTTTGAATCTAAGGTCACCTTCCTAGCTTCACCACTCAACACCTTGTCACAAATGATCCTCAACCTCGCATCATCAAACTGTCGTGCCCGAATCATCTCCAACAAGAAAGATCTAGCCTCAACGCAAGAAAGAATATATCCCAGCTCAGAAATATCAAGTCTAACCAACCTGTTAGCTAATGAGTGGATTTCCCAAGCTAAAGTTCACTCCTTTGTTGCTAAAAAATCCAAGCTACCCATACTCATTACTTTCCGGCTCAAGGCATTTACCACCATATTTTCCTTGCCTGGATGATAAAGAATGGAGATGTCATAGTACTTCAACAACTCCAACCACCTACGCTGCCTCAAATTTAGATCCTTCTGGCTGAAAATGTACTGAAAACTACGATGGTCAGTGAAGATCTCATAATGCATGCCAAAGAGATAATGCCTCCAAATCTTCAATGCGAAGACTACCACTGCTAACTCTAAGTCATGTGGGGGTATTTCTTCTCGTGAACCTTCAACTGTATGGAAGCATAAGTAATAAGTAGGACTTACTGCATCAACACACAACCCAAACCAGCATCAAAAGCATCACAATACACTGTAAACTGCTGACCGTCAACCAGAAGAGTAAGAATCAGAGGTGAAGTCAACAAGTCCTTGAGCTTCAAAAAGCTCGCCTCGCACTCATCTGACCACTGGAAGGGAACATTCTTCTGAGTCAATCTAGTCAATGAACCTTCAATTGAAGAAAACCCCTCCATAAACCATCTATAGTAACCTGCCAACCCGATGAAACTGTGAACCTCAATAGGAGAAGTAGGCCTAGCCTAATCATGAACTGCTGCAATCATCATTGGATCCACCATAATCCCATCCTTGGAAACCATGTGCCCCAGGAATGCCACATAATCAAGCCAAAACTCACACTTATTGAATTTGGCATATAAGTGATGGTATCGCAAGGTCTAAAGTACAACTCTATGATGCTGCTCATACTCCTCTCTACCCCTCAAATATATCAAAATGTTGTCAATGAACACAATCATAAAGGAATCTAAGTACACACTAAACACATGGTTCATCAGCTACATTAAAGCTGTTGGGGCATTAGTAAACCCAAAAGACACGACTAGAAACTCTAATGGCCGTATTGAGTCCTAAATGCCGTCTTTGGGATATTTGCAGCCCTATTACTCAACTGATGATAACTGGACCTCAAGTCTATCTTAGAGAACACCACTGCACCCTGTAACTGGTCAAAAAAATCATCAATATACGGCATCATATATCTGTTCTTAACTATCATCTTATTCAGCTGCCTGTAGTCAATACACATATTCATGGACTCGTTCTTCTTCTTTAAAAACAAAACTAGAGAACCCACCCTACGGGGACACACTAGGACTAATGTACCCCCCTACTCAACAGATCCTAGAGCTGATCCTTAAGCTCCCTCAACTTGGCTGGTGCCATCCAATATGGCGAAAAAGAAATGGGTTGAGTTTCTGGCTCAACGTCAATAGCAAAGCCAATGTCACGATCAAGAGGAAAACCCGGGAGATCAAAAGAAAACACATCACAATGCACGCAAACCACATGAACTGACTTGAGTGAAGGTTTGATGGCACTAGTATCACAGATGTAGGCAAGATAGGCTAACCATCCCTTTCCAACCAACCACTAGGCGCTCAGGAAAGATATAACTCCCCTTGGCATGTGGCTATCGGCACAAATTCATACGATAGGAGGGATACCAAGCATCCGTAGAGTAATAATCTTGGCGAAGCAATCCAAGACCTCATGATAAGGAGACAACTAATCCATGCCTGAGATCACATCAAAATCAACCATATCTAGCACAATTATGTCTACCCACATGTCATAGCCCATGATAGTCACCATAAAATCCTGACACACTTGATCCACTATTAAAGAATCTCCTTCTGGGGGTAGATACACACATGGGTGCAGGAAAAGACTCACAAGCAGACTCTAGACGGCTAGCATAATAAGCAGATAAATAGGAGAATATAGACCCAGGATCAAACAAAGTGGAAGCAGACTAATGACAGACGAAAATTGTACCTGTGATTATAATATCTGAAGTCTCAGCCTCTGTCCGGCCTAGAACTGCATACATGTGGCCCCGACCACTATGAACACCAGATCTACTAGATAGAGGACTACCTCTAGTACCCTGGTAACCACCCCTGCTACCTTGTGAACTGCCTCTTGCTGAGGTGTTGGAGCCTTAGGGGCCTGAACCATCTGATCCTCTAGGGTGCTGCACTGACGGACACTCTCTAGAAAAGTGGCCTATCTCGCAACACTCAAAACAATCCCAGCCATACATACTCTGCTCTAAAGAGCCAGCTGAATCAGAATAACTACCACGAACTGTGGATCGTGAATGAGCACCTCATGTAACATGAACAATACTCTGGCTACTCCAAACCTCAATAATCTATAATACTGCCTAAATAGGCTAGCTCTACTGGAAACACTGCTGGTGCTGACCTCTACCAAAATAGCCTCTACCATGGGCCTGTGAACTGCTCAAACTACCCTGATGGTGGGGCCACTTATTGCTGCCCCCTTATGCCTCATGAAGTATTCCCTCAATAGTGCAGGCATGATCTACTACATCCAGAAAGGACTTGCCTGATTCTACCATACCCTCTGTAGCCAAGGAAATCTTCAAAGTCAACCCCTAGATAAAGTGGTATACTCTGTCATGCTCGGTAGGCCAAATCATAGGGGCGTGCCTAGCCAACTGATGGAAGTGAACCTAATACTAAGAAACAGACATTGAGCCCTGGTCTAACCCAGATAACTAATCCATCAACTGAACTCTTATGCTACACAGTACATACTTCTCTAGAAATGCAGTAGAGAATTAGGCCCAAGTAAGCGGAGGTGACTCAGCTAGCTTATAAGCTACATATGACTTCCACCACTATTTTGTAGGACCATCCAGATGAAACACAGTGTAATATGCTCCATGAGACTCAACTAACCCCCAATTATGCAATCTCTCCTGGTAGATAGTCAGAAATGCGTGCTCGTCATCCCTAGAAGCACCTGAAAACCTCAGAGGATCCAATCTCAATAACCTACCAAGCATCTTCTGCTCCTCAGAAGACATAACGAGCCTAGCCGGAATAGGTGGAACAACTGTAAGGACCGGCAATACCTCTTATCTTGGAGCCACAATAGCAGGCTGCACTACTAAACCATGTGCCACTGCCTGAGCTAAAGTTTGAGCCTCATCTCTAACATGAGAACCAATCGGAGTACCTGGCGAAGCTGCTGGTAGAGTAATACCCTCAAGAAACCTAAGTAACCAAACCAAGGTGTCCTGTAGCACTAGAGTAGCCACAAAACCTATCAGATGCTTGGCTGGCCCCACACTCTCCAAATCATATTGAACCTCCTCAACCCCAACCTCATGCTCTAGTGATGGTAACCTAGTCTAGGCACGAGCTGGCATCGTAGCCCATCCCCTACCTCGACCTCTAGATCAACCCTACCCCATCCCATAGTTAGGGCTCTAACTGCAGGTGCAGTGGCCTAGTACTCACCGTCTACTAATCTCGTCTAAACCATCTAATAAAGAGTGAAACAAATATACTTAGAAGTTGATAAAGTCAAGGACGCACGATAAGGAACCAAACAAGATGAAATCCTTCCTAGGAATGTCCTATAGCCTCTCGCAGATTAGATATGAATGTTATCGTATCTATCCACGAGACTCTACTAGCACTTTCCTCTTGTACTATCGAGATAGATGAACCTAGAGCTCTGATACCACTCTATCACGACCCGAAAATGGGCCATGATGGCTCTTATATAACCCCCAATAGGCTAGCCAACCCAAAAATGCAGAAGATAATAAAGAAGTTAAATAGGGAAAGTTGAAGAGATATATAAAGGAAATAGGGCCAATAGCATATATATATACCAACAGTACTAAATACACATAGATGGACCTAAAGTGACCAAGAAGCCAAAATATACATAAGAACCAACCCGGACCTAGTGTCACCGGTACAAGAGCGTTTACAGTACAGAGTAGCTATACAAGAGTCGTCTATCCAAAATACAAAATATAGACAGAAATGTAGAAGGAGAGTAGTAAAAGTCTCCAAAACACTGGGAGCTCACCAAGATCCGAACAACAACAGACCTCGAATGACAAGAGGATCAATGGGGGTGGTTCATAGTAGTTGCTACATAAGAAAAAAGATCCAAAGTGTAGTATGAGTACCAAAACAATGGGTATCCACTAAGCATCATAGGCCGACTGAGCACCAAAAGATAATATATAATATAAATTACAAGAAAGTAATCCAAATACAGGGATCTACTTAAATCTAGTTATAAAACCAAAAATAGAACTATCAAAACCAACAAGGAGGATATAATAACAAAATCAATCCTGGCAACCGATAATCCAAATACACTCAAGACAATGCAATGCGATGGGAGATAATGTGATTCATGAGTGCATAATGGTATAAACCCGAAATGCTGCATCGAGCACCCGGAATAACGCATGAGACTATAAATGTATATGTATATAAGAAGTAAAAACCCAGAATAACACATCGGGGGTCCGAAAAACTACATCATACTATAAATATATATATATATATATAGAAGTAAAGTAGAGAAAATGTCCGGGAACATCCCTTGGACCAACATAAAAGTAGTATTTTTCCTTTCTTTTCCAAAACCAGTAGTAAAACCCAAGATAATCCCTTTGAAATCCAAAAATCATGGTAACCACAGTAAATCCCAAATTTGAAAACCAAACCTCAAAATCTTTCTTTCTGTACCGATAGGCATGAGAATACAAAATGAGCATGTAAATTTCCATGTCTAGAAAGCATAGCACACAACAGGGCAAAACAGGGAAAAATACCCTTCAATCAAGAGAAGTGACATGGAAACTCCGCCAAAATCTAAGATATGGCCTCGGGCCCATAGTTACACACAACGGTAAAATAAAAAGGGAAGAACAGAAAATAACTATGAAAATAACTAAAAGAAACTGCTCTATCTCTAAAACCTCCTAGAAGAATATTAAGGATTCTATGATAGGACAACAATACTACGAGCTCCTAGACTAAGAATAACAATTAATAATTCTACTCTAATAGCTGAAATAGCCAATTTATTACAAGTGATATGATTTAAGCCTAAAGCTACCTAATGTCCAACCTAACATTCCAAGAATATATATCATACACAATCTAACTAAACTCTGTCTAAAAAGGTAAACCATAACCTATCTCTGGGCCGAACCGCAAACACGAACTGTCACTCATTTTCCTTCCCCTTCCAAACAGCCTCAGAAAGCTACCACGCTATCAATAACACATTCAAGGTGTCAAGATGAGAAGATTGACACCCAAATCACTATATAAAAAATCAGGCTGGAAATCAGGTCAAAAAATGACCCTTGGGGCTCGTGCAATAAAATGGAACACAAAAATCATAGTTATGTTTGAAACAGGATAAAGAACACATGCCCAAAAGTTGAGCGCAAACGGGACTCATTTCGGGGCCCAAAATTACCCCAAAGTCCTCTTGACCAAGAAAGAATTAAATGGAGAATTAAGGATTTCTGGAGCGGAAACTTACTAATTTAGAGTGTACAAATCAACCACAGACCAGAACTATAAAAACCACCACGCCTTGGGAAAGTCAGATTTGAAGAATGAAGTTTTGAAGATCAATAACCATGGAGGAACGAGTTAGAAAAGAGTTGGAAATGATATGAAAATTCAAAGGAGTGGCGAGCTTATAGCTGCCAGCGCCCAGGCGCAGAGGTGCCCATACAGGAACAGGAGCGCGTATACCACAGTGCCCAGGCACCGTATGAGCGTCCAGGCCACAACGGCCAAGGCACCACAGGCGCGCTGTGTTGCCAGCCCTGGCAGGCACTTAGGTGTGCACATGCAGGTGTAGTAGCACCAGCGCAGGTGCGGCCAGGTTCCTGCCTAGGCGCCATACCAGCAACCTGTTGCAGCAAGTTGCAACCAAGGCTTAGGATTTTGACAGATGATCCTCTAAGAATAAATCTGGCATCCCTCAAACACAAACGAGATGATCTATTCAACTAAAAATGGCATTTAGGACTCAACGGAATTGACAAAAATCAAACCGAAGGTCCATTTAATGAAAAGTGGGCCTCACGCCCAAAACTAACTATTTGGCCAACTTTTCCCAAAATGAAACCAAAAGGCCAAAAATAAGTCTGGAAGTCTCGGGACCCGACCAAAGGTCCCTTTAGCCATGAGCTAACAGCGCTGATGGAATATCCATCCGAGGTCGTCTTCTTTGAATATTGACCAAGGTCAACCCTACAAGCCAAATTAGCCTGAAAACACAGAAAACAACACTAAACTAATCCGAAAGATCCCAAGACCCGACAAAGGGTCCCCCTAGACTAAAATCCCCATTCTGGAGCTAACAGAATTGTCAAAATTCAATTTCGAGTACATTTACCAAGAAAGTTGATCAAAGTCAAGGATTTCCTAAGTTCAAGTTCTAAATTAGGAAAATGGCCATAACAACCTAACGAATGACCTATAGCCACTATGGGAAAACTCGTAATGCGTAAAATGCATGAAAAATGAAAAGTGACCTAGAGGGTCGTTATAGGAGATCCTACCTATGATGACAACATCTGAAACCTCAGCCTCTATCTTGCTCGAAACTGCAAATATGTTCCCCTGACCACCACGACAACTTGATCTACCAGACTGAGGACCACCTCTAGCACCCTGGGGACCACCCCTACTACCCCGTGCACTGCCTCTGTCTAGTGGTGCTTGAGCCCTGGGGTACTGAACTCTCTGATCATTTCACCTAGGGTGCTGCACTATTTGACACACTCTAGCAAAGTGTCTTATCTCGCCACGCTCAAACAACCCCAACCAAACATACTCTGCTGTGAAGATCTGGCTGAATCAGAATGAGTACCATGACATGTGGACCCTGAATGAGTACCTCGTGGAGCTGGAAAAATACTCTGGCTACTCTAACCCTCAAGAATCTGTAATGTCGCCTGAATAGGCCGACTAAGCTTGAAACGCTGCTAATGCTGACCCCTACCAAAGTATCCCCTACCACATATTTGTGAACCACTGAAATTGCCCTGATGGCAGGGCCTCTTATTGCTTCCCCCTTGGGCCTCCTGAAGTATGCCCTCAATAGTATGGGCATGGTCTAATACCTCCAAAAAGTACTAGCCTAATGCTACCATACCCTTTGTAGCCAATTGGAGCAGCAAAGTCAATCCTCGAACAAAGCGGCACACTCTCTCATGCTCGGTAGGCAAAATCATAGTGGTGTGCCTAGCTAATTGGTGGAAGTGAAACTCGTACTCAAAAACAGACATGGAGCCCTGCTCCAACCCATAGAACTGATCCATCAACCACTCTCTCATGCTACACGGTACATACTTCTCTAGAAAATTTGTGGAGAATTATGCCCAAGTAAGCGAAGGTGACCCAGCTGGACTGCAAGATATATACGACCTCCACCACTGTTTCACTGGACCATCAAACTAAAATATGGTGTAATATGATGCATGCGAGTCAATTAACCCCAAATTATCCATTCTCTTCTGCCAGCTAGTCAGAAACTCATGTGTATCCTCCTTAGAAGCACATAAAAACCTCGAAGGATTGAATCTCAAAAACCTTCCAAGCATTTTCTGCTTCTAAAAATACATAACGGGCCGAGATAGAATAGGTGGAACAACTGTAGGGCCCGATAATACCTCTAATCTGGGAGCCACAATAGCGGGTTGTGTTCCTAAACCCTGTGCGACTGCCTAGGTTGAATTCTGAGCCTCATCTCTAACCTGAGAACCAATCAGAGTACTTGGAAAAGTTTCTGGTGGAGTCATACCTCAAAGAAACCCAAGTAACCGGACCAAGGTGTCCTGTAGCACATGAGTAGCCATGAAACCTGCCAGATGCTAAGATGGCCCCATACTTCTCGGCTCGTACTAAACCTCATCAACTCAAACCTTATGCTCTGGTGATGGTAACCTAGTCTAGGTATGAGCTGGTTCCACGTACCATCCCCTACCTCGACTTCTAGGTCGATCGCTACCCCACCCTCTAGCTGGGGCTCTAACTGCAGGTGTGATAAGTCGGTAATCTACCAAATTATTAAGCCTTTATCCATGAATTATTGTTATGTTTTGAATATATTTAGAGGTTCTTATGGCCTTTATTGATGTCTATGCAGGTACTTGTGATCAAAGATGGAAAACAAGGAAATGGACCCTAAAAGAACTTAAAAGGAGTGAAGTTTGAAGTGATTGGAAAAGATGGAGATTCTGACCCAAGATGTGGTGCTTGTGTGACACACACAAGCTGTGGTACGGAACGCACCTACACTGCGTGGAACCACAAAATTTACTGAAGAATTTGCTAAGAGGTGTGGTCGTTGTGCAATACGCAAAACTCGTGGTGCAAACCGCACCTCCTTCGCATGAGGTCTCCAAATTAGCTGAAGTCACTGATCCAATTGAAGACAATGTGTGATGTGCACATCACGGCATGCGAACCACACGCTGCGTTGCACAACACCCGAAGGGTAATTTTGTCTAGAAAATTAGTGACATTTTGAGAAAGTATAAAAAGCCAATTTGGGCACAATTGTAAAAGATCCGGGCAGTCTGAATATTTTCTAATTAATTTTAGCTTTGAGAAAAAGTTTTCCTCTCCAAGAAGAAGAGGGTTTCAATCCATTCTCTCTTCTAAATCTTGGTTAACCATTTCTATGCAAAAATTAATCTTAGAACTTGAGATTACAGTTGAATGAAGAGGAATTTGACTTACCCAATTGGTATATCTCTTTCTCTTAATATGAGTGGCTAATATCATTTGTCTAGGAATGTGTTGATAATGGGTGCTTGACAAATGGGTGTGGGTGTTGCCAATTCTTACTTATAATTGCTAATTTGACATGGGTCTAGTAGTTTCACCAAGTTTTAATCCTAAAATTTGTGGTTGCAAATATTGATTTTCCTTACATGGCTATGTTGTTGCTCGAGAGAGAATTTCATAATTTTGGATGTGAAATAACTAGTGGGAACTTGGGCTTCCAGCAAGATTGAGGCTACAATTAGCTCATATCAAAGGAATCACCCATTTAAGGGTCTAAGCTAGACATAGTATGACCTCTCTAAGATTGATCTTGGTTGTTTGTTGTTAAACTGATCATTCTCTAACCGAGATCGTCAGATATATTGTTGTTTGATCTAGAGATAAACAATCCATACCCATGACCAAGGCTACCTATGTCAATGATCGAGAATAAGCATGAATAAGGAATTACCCTATCCCATATTAGAGCACTATTTGATGTACATCCCTAGTCATATACTCAAATTTGCATACCCGTTTTACTTTCTTGCTTTGTTACGAATGGAGATTGTTGTGACAGAATCCTAATTCCCCCAATCCTTTTTCCCTATTTTTGAACATTTACTCTCTTAGTGAATTCATTTCAATACAATCATCATTGTGCTATTGCCAAGTCTACGTGGGTATGACCCCGACACCTGTTGGGCACTTATAAATGTATTTTGCTTGACGATCGCTATTACCTCCATCTTTGGAGAGTATGTTTGAGCATTTATCAAAAATGTCACCATTGCCGTGGACTTGATTTGATAGCTATTTTTATTGTAGATTTGAAATCACTTAGAGAGTGCTTATTCTTTTATTTTTGTTTGTTGTTTGTGTTGTGATTGAGAAGGCTAGCCTATGAGCGAGCCAGATGAAAACAAGAGCGTTGGCAGCTTCATGGAGGCCGACGAGGCTGAGCCTATAATGTAAGGGGTTATGGTGCAATCTGCCTATCCCCACGATGGAAAATGTTGTCTTTCATGTTACTAGCACCATGCTCCACTTGATCCAAATGAAGGGAATGTTTTGTGAGGCAGCACATGAAGACGCCAACCGACATATATAGAATTTTGTGGAGATTTGCCAACTGTTTATATTTCAAAATATCTCCCAATAATCCATCTAATTATGCCTATTCCCCTTTTACTTGACGAGGGAAGCCACGACGTGGTTTGAAGAATTACCGGAGGGATCTATCATATCTTGGGCAAAATTGGTTGAGGCATTCACATCGAGATTCTTTCTTCCACATCGAATGATGCAGCTAAGAGACAAGATCACCAATTTTAGGCAACTCCCGAATGAGCCTCTACATGAGGCTTGGTTAAGGTTAAAAAAAAAAGCTTGTCTTGTGTTTGAACCATGAGTTACCAGACAACGTATTGCTCTAAAGCTTCTATCGATCATTAAACTCTATGAATAAGTCGATGGCTAACAATCTTAGAGGTGTAACCTTCATGGACTTAGAATTTCACATTGCCTCAACTTTGTTAGAGTGAATTACAAAGACCAACCAAGCTTGGCATATGAGAGAAGAAGATGTGCCATCTTTGGGAACACCCTCATCCATGTTGACCAATGAAATGAGAAAAAGGGATGAGGAGTGGGATGAGTCAATGGCCAAGATAATGACTCAAATTGAATTGATGGACAAGCATATAATAGGAGTAGGTCATGCGAACGTCGTGAATACTGTGAGTACAATGGAAATTAATACAAGTAATGATGAGTTAATGACAATTGTCGATGGTAAACTGTGTTTTGTGTCAGCGGGTTCTCACCCAGGGTATTATCGCTTGAGGGAGGAGAACCAAGGTTGGATAAGAGATAAGGAAAGAAACGGAAATTGGAGGGATAGAGACAAGGATGGTGATCGCTTCAATCATCGAAGCTCAAATCCCTATGTACCTCCTAACAAAGCAGGCTCTCTCTACAAAGCAACCCCGGTTATTCCAAGCTAGAGGACATGTTGTCCTTGGTTCTCAAGAAGGTGAATATTACAAATGCTGGAGTGAGTGAGCTAAAGAGTGAATTTTCAACACTTCATCAAACTATGAGCTCTCACTCAGCCTCGATCAAGCATCTTGAGGCCCAAATGAACCACCTCTCAAACCAAATAAACCTGAGGATGAAAGGGACATTGCCTAGTGATACCATCTTTAATCCAAAGAACGACTAAGGTTAAGGTACTTACATCGAGCCACGATGTTAAATCAAGCGATGCTTGGGAGGCAACCCAAGTTTCTTTCCTTTGTTTTTGGTTATCTTTTATTGTTTTTGGTGTTTTTTAGGGAATGCATAGAGCAGAAAAATGAAAAAGTGAAAATGGGTTGTGCAGAAGACTATGTAGACCGCACAAGCAATTATGTGTGTCTCACAGCTCACTGCATGCCAAAACAGAATGCATGGAAATAAGTTGAAAAATTTGAGGTGTCGTGCAATGGGCCATGCGGTCCGCATGAGCCCAAGTATGTGTCACACCTCCATCGCATGGCAAATTAGAAGCCTGAGAAAACCCAGGGGAGAAAGAGGTGATGTGCGAAACAACATGCAGTCTGCACCAAGGCTGGTGAGAATCACACGTCGTGGCACACCAAAGGTAAATTTGAATTTTTATTGACCTAACCCATTGACCGACACGACACGGAGGTGACCTGGCTCAATTTTTCTTCTTATTTTCTCTTTATATGCCGCCTTTTTCACCACCTTCTCTATATTTTCTCTCCAACTCTCAAAATTCTCTCCCGAAACCATCCACAAATCTTCCTACTTCTCTAAAAAAATCTTCTTCTTCTCTCCTACAATCTCCACCACCGCTCCTCCGCACCATCATTGTCATTTCTATGGGCTAGTCAATTGGGTCACCATTGTTGCTTCTTAAAAGCTCCAATTTTTACTCCTCTCCATCAAATATTTACTTGTGGTAAGTTCCCCGATGTTAAATACTTGTTTTCATGAAGGTTCGGAACTCATATTGTGAAGCATGCTTACTAGAATTTTCATGTTGATTTTGGGTGAGATCCAAAAATTTTAGTTCCCCAATTTTGAATTGTGTTAAGAATTACGCTTAGTATCAACTTGGTAGAAATTGAATTTTGGTAATACATGTTGATTGATAGTGATTTTTAGCCTTGAAATCTGTATCTGGGGTGACGTCTGAGTAACCCACTTGTGATGAATGTATGATTTGGACCGATGATAGATCAAGTGACATCTTTCTTAAGGGAAAATTGTCATTTATCATAAAGTTTTGCTTAAAATTGATTGATAGGGCTGAATTTTGCTATTTGTATGCCTATAATTTGTTGTTGAAAATTATCTTTGGGTGTATGATCTTGTGCGGGGAGGGGTTAATTGTGCTAAATTTGTTGGTGCCCATTACTGAAAGTAAGGTCTTGATGTTCCCGATGATAGACGGGGTAACATCCATCTTAAGGGAAATCATTAAGTTCTTTTCTGTCTTGTTGATTTTGTCAATGGAAATCTGGGAAAGTCTGAGTACCTGAGTGTTTATGGTTATGTACCCCTCCCCTTTATTTAAATTGTTGGTTTGCTGAGTGGTTCCAAATTCCTAAGCACATATTGCTCTACAGACCACATATGTTACTCACAAGAACATAAGGAACCTAAAAAATTCCAATTGTGCCTTTGTGCATTTTGCATGTGATGCATAGATCTTTATGTGCGGGTCACACAAGGCATCGAACCATGTCAAAAAAGAAGGCCAGTTCACTACTTCGAGGGGCGAAGCATGGTGCGACATGCACTTTGGGTGTTGTGGTCCGCACCTACTTCACACCTCAGTGGAAAACATCCTGTAGGGTTCTGTTAGCTACTGCGGTGGCATATGCAATGCGCACTTCCACTGGTGAAGTTTGCATGTGGCTTGCACGAGCTAGAAGTCCCCTACTTTGTTTTCTACTTCGTTGCATTCCATTCCTTTTAGTTTGATAACTTCTTTTAGGTTTTTGTTTTGGCTAACAATCCTTGTATGCGGAACATGTCTTCTAGCAGGGGTAATGCAAAAAGGAGTTCGCGAAGGCCAACAACTCCCTCCTCCTCCAATCCAGCCTCAAAAGGAAAGAAAAAAGCCTCATCTTCCTATCCTCAAGTCTCTGAGGATGAGAGAGTTTGGTTCAGAATAGAAGGGATGAGGGTCATTTATGATCGTGATATAGGTAGATACTTCAACACAGAGCAAAGCTTTAACCTAGATACAGTGAGGAATAACCTACCTAACATCCCAACTTAGTTTTCTAACCATCAGTGGCAGCCATTCTAAGAGGTATCTGGGAACTACTATAAGGAGTTAGTCTAGGAGTTCCTTGCCTCATATCAGGCCACTAGTCTAGGAGTTCTTTGCCTCATATCAGGCCACACAAGATGCTAAGGGTTACAAAGGGGGTTGGGAAACATTCCCCGTATTGGAGTCAGTCATGGTTTGAGGCAAGGAAATCAGGATCACTCTGGCTGCTATTAATGCTATCCAATGGAGCACTCCCACTGAACCAGCCCCTAAGCTCATGGCTAAGATACTTCTCAAGCGCAAACCTCTTGAATGGGCTGCTCCTATCATTGCTCTTGATGAACCTATCTGGGCTACTATAGGTGGTAAAATACCACATTGGTCTTTGTACTTCAAGGTGCACCTTTGGTATGATATTGTTCGCTACCGCTTCATGCCTTCTCAGAATGACCAAAAGGTCACGCATGATGGGGCCATTCTGGTAGCTGCAATCATGGTGGGAGATCATATCAACTTTGGTGATGTCATTGCCTTAGTGATCAAAATGAAGGATCGTAGGGGTGGTGATGCATTCCCCTTTTCAGTGCTAATTGGTAAACTTTGTGCATAAGATGGCGTCCCTTACTTTAACTGTGATGCTCCTACTCCAGCCATTGGAGTGTTGGAGATTGATAAGAATATTGACCGGGATGCTCCTCGCTTCAAAAATCGTAGGGTAGAGACATCGGTGGAAGTTGAAGATGATGACTCTGATGCTGCAATACAGGCTTCCTCTCCTTCTCATCCTGCTTCAGAAGCACACACTTCCACTACCAGTGCACCTAGAGGGACATTATCTAGAAGTGGTCTTCAAGATATGGTTGACAAAACATACAACCACGAGAGGCAATTGAGGGACTTGTCGAATGATCTACTAGAATTGATTGAGAGGGCAGTGAAGAGGGCCATCAAGGAAGTTGTGGAGAGAGTGTCCAATCTTTGCAGAAGGGTGGATGTTCGTGAGAATCTATCAAGACACTCTGAAAGGAATTTAACAAGGGAAATGTCAAAACCGCAGTGGAGGAGGTAGATTTGAACACCCTGCCCAAGCCTTGCAACATTCCTGGTCCCCTGGACAACTTTTTGGCATCCCTTACGGATGATGATGAGGAGCTACCTAGTTATGCGGATGTGGAGATAGATGATGAGGCAACAGCTGCAGATGATGATGATGATGCATAGGCCTCTAGGGAGTTCCACCTTCCTTCCCTTGAGCAAAAGCATTGAGGTCAATGCTTCTTTTATAGGGAGGGGGTGACTTTACTTGATTTTTATTGGTTTCCCATGATTGGGCTTGAGATATTATTTTATTGCCCTTGCCGGGCCTTGTTGACATTTTTAGTTTTTGTTAGATTTTATTTGGCCCTTGAAAAGAATATTTTTAATGATTGTGATTCTGATGCTTATTGCCCTTGCCGGGCCTTTTTCTTATTTAATTTTGTTTTGAGCTTAATTATGCCCTTGTCGGGCTTGATTTTTAATTGTGATGCCAGATTGGTCTAACACGCCTCATAGTTTCACTACCTGTGCTTTGCAAATGCTCTAAGGGCCTACACCGAGGCTTGTTTTTAAATGAATCATGAGTGAAAAATTTGAATATCGCCTTGTTAATAGTAGTTTAGTAATAAACTCCGAGGGTTTTCTTAATACCATGGTTCTTTCCCAAGGAGAAAAGTTCCCTTTATCTTTCTTTTTCTTTTGGTTTTGTGTCAAACCGGGTTGGTGTTTCCCTATGATTAATTTAGAGGCGACTTTCTTAAGAGAAAATGCCAAGTTTTAGTTTAAAATTGGGTCCGTAGTTTCTTGTCTCAAAATGGACCCACCAAAAAAAAATTCTTGGCAAGTTGTTTTTAAAAATAAAAGGTAGAAGGGAAATGAATTTTTGAGGAAAGCATTCTCTTGTCATAACTTGCACACTCTTGCTTTGGCTTGATTGACTCACGTACGAGTGTGTAATAAACTCAGAATAGCTTATCGAAAGTCATTTGTCCCAATAGATTTTGAGACTAATGAGAAACGTCTTATGGCATGATGCCTCGTGTGGTGAGGCTTTACCTCAATTCTTGTGCATGCGTGTAATCTAAAACATTCCCCGAATGTGATTCAGGCAAAATTCTAGGTGTAATCGAGCTTGGAAGATAACCTTAGGCCCTTTTTAATAGCCACTTCACCCAAATGACTTCCCTCAACATCAATCCTAGTTAACCCCTTTGAGCTTGTGACCGTTCTTTGGCTCCTTGTTTAACACCTTGAACTTTTTGGAACCTCTATCTTGGCACCAGTCTTCTCTAATTGCTTGGAAGTAAAATGTAGGCTAAAAGTCTAAGTTTGGGGGGGGGGAATATAAAGACAATATGGCCAAATGCCTAAGTTTGGGGGTGCATGTGATCGAATGAGGAGAAGAAAAGAAATGCACTTCAAGTTCAAGGTAGCACCTCAAGTTTGAATTGAAAATTTGCTCAAAAATTTCAATCCAATGATCAAAATGAAAAGCAAAAAATAGGTGCTTCCAAATGAAAGTGACACAAGGAGTTGACTGATCATGATTGAAAATGAGATGGGTTGTGTGGGGGAGAAATAAGGTAAAGTCAAAATTTGAAAATGTGAGCGGTGTTTGAAAGGATAACAAAGAGCATTAGAGCGGTGTAGTCACTTGAACCAAATGAAATCCTTGCCTTATCCCTAGGCATCATCGTAACCCGCAAGTCCTTGGTGATTCCGAGCTTGGTTACCCTACATTAGTGGTGATTTACATGAAGGGCAAGCTTATGGTTTGACGTGTGTGCACTTGAACTTCCTTGAGAGAACGAGAGTCTTCTTAGTTCTCCTATAATCCCATTGTTTTGTGAATTTCATAATTGTTAGTGGGATTCTCTCTTGTGGTTAGTGGCATCATGCTCTCGAATTGAAATATGAAGTCTCTATTTCAATTGAGAGGAATGAATGAGATAAGTTGTGTGGAAAATCTCGAGGCAAACCTTGATGGTCCATGCCAATGATTTAAGAAGCTTAAATGTCTTATTTTGAATGACAAAAATTCCCTTGATTTTGAATAAGAGATGAATTCCTATTGAAAAAGGTTTTGAAATGACCAATTGCCATGATAGTGTGGTTGTTCAAATTGAGATGAGCATTGTAGTTGAGTCTTTTTGTTTATTCCTTTTTCTTAATTTTTAGTATAGTTTAGTCCTTTCTGCCTTGATTAAGTCTAGAGCATAAATCATTCCTTGCCTTGTGAGTATCTTGCTTGAGGACAAGCAATTGTTCAAGTTTGGAGGTTTTGATAAGTAGGTAATCTACCAACTTATTGAGCCTTTATCCATGAATTTTTGCTATGTTTTGAATAGATTTAAAGGTTCTTATAGCCTTTATTGATGTCTATGCAGGTACTTGTGATCAAAGATGAAAAACAAGGAAATGGACCCAAAAAGAGCTTAAAAGGAGTGAAGTGTGAAGTGATCACAAAAGATGGAGATTCTGACCCGAGATGCGGTGCCCGTGCGACACGCACAAGCTGTGGTGCAAAATGCACCTACACTGCATGGAACCACAACATTTACTGAAGAATCTGCTAAGAGGTGCGGCCATTGTGCGACACACACAACTCATGGTGCAAATCGCACCTCCTTCGCACGAGGCCTCAAAATTAGCTGAAGTCACTGATCCAACTGAAGACGGTGTGCAACACGCACATCACAATGTGCGAACTGCACATCATGTCGCACACCACTCGAAGGGAAATTTTGTCTAGAAAATTAGTGACATTTTGGGAAAGTATAAAAAGCCAATTTGGGCACAATTGTAAAAGATTTGGGCAGTCTGCATATTTTCCAAGTAATTTTAGCTTTGAGAAGAAGTTTTCCTCTCCAAGAAGAGGAGGGTTTCAATCCATTCTCTCTTCCAAATCATGGTTAACCATTTGTGTTCAAAAACTGAGCTTAGAGTTTGAGATTACACTTGAATGAAGAGGACTTTGACTTACCCAATTGGTATATCTCTTTCTCTTAGTACGAGTGGCTAATTTCATTTGTCTAGGGATGTGTTGATAATGGGTGCTTGACAAATGGGTGTGGGTGCTGCTAATCTTGCTTATAATATCTTATTTGACATGGGTCTAGTAGTTTCACCAAGTTTTAATCCTAAAATTGGTGGTTGCAAACACTGATTTTCCTTACTTGGCTATGTTGTTGCTCGAGAGAGAATTTCATAGTTTTGTATGTGAAATTACTAGTGCAAACTTGGGCTTCCACCTAGATTGAAGCTAGAGATAGCTCATATCAAAGGAATCACCCATTTAAGGGTCTAAGCTAGAGATAGTATGACCTCCCTAAGCTTGATCTTGGTTGTTTGTTGTTAAACCGATAGTGCTCTCACTGAGATTGTCGGATATATGGTTGTTTTATTAAGAGATAAACAATCCATACCCATGACCAAGGCTACTATGTCAATGATCGAGAATAAGAATGAATATGCAATTACCCTATCCTATATTAAATCCTCATTGGATGCACATCCCTAGTCGTCTACTCAAATTTGCATACCCGTTTTACATTCTTGCTTTTTTACAAATTGAGATTGTTGTGACAGAATCCCAATCCCCCAATCCTTTATTTCCCTGTTTTCAAACATTTACTCTCTTAGTGAAGTCGTTTCAATACAATCATCATTGTGGTATCGCCAAGTCTCTGTGGGAACAACCCCGACACCTGTTGGGTACTTATAAATGTGTTTTGCTTGGAGATCGCCGTTACCACCATCTTTAGAGAGTACGTTTGAGCATTTATCGAGGTGCAGGGGCATCGTCCTCACCTGCTACTAATCTCGTCGAAACCATCTGAGAATGAGTGAAACAAGGATACTTAGAAGTTGATAAAGTCAAGGAAGCACGATAAGGAATCAAAAGAAAGTGGATTTTTTCCTAGGAATGTCCTATAACCTCTCGCAGATTGGATACAGATATCATCATACAGATCAACGAGACCCTACTAGGCACTTTGCTCTTGTACTAGCAAGAACGGTAAACCTAGAGCTCTGATACCACTATGTCACGACCAAAAATTGGGCCATCGTTGGACCTACATAACCCCCCAATAGGCAAGCCAACCCAACAATGCGGAAGATAAATAAGGTAGTTAAAATAAGGAAAGCGGAAGAGATATATAAATGGAATAGGGCCAATAGCATAGATGCATACCAACAGTACTAAATATACATATATGGCCCTAAAGTGACCAAGAAGACACGATATATATAAGAACAAACCTGGACCTGGTGTCACCAATATAAGAGCGTCTAAAGTACGGAGTAGCTATACAATAGACTATGTCTATCCAAAATACAAAATATAGATAGAAATGTTGAAGGAAAGCAGTAAAAGTCTCCAAAATGAAGGGAGATCACCACGATCCGAACAACAGTAGGCCTCGTAAGCCGACCAAAATGCCGGGAGCTCAGAAAAAGATATAAAGTGTAGTATGTGTACCAAAACAATGGGTACCCAGTAAGCATCATAAGCCAACAAAGCACAAAAAAATAATATATAATATCAATTACTGGAAAGTAAGCTAACGACACAGATCCACCTAAATCTAGTTATAAAAGCGAAAACAACAAATTGGTCTAGCAACGAAGATATAATAACCAAAACCAATCAAGGCAACTGGTGATCCAAGTATACTCAAACCAATGCATTGTAATCGGGGATGATGTGATACATAAGTTCATAAAAGTACAAAGCAAAACCCGGAATAACGCATCAGGGCGTCCGAAATAATGCATCGGGGTGTCAAGAATAATGCATCAAACTATAAATATAAAGTAAAATCCTAAAATAACGCATCGGAGTGCCCAGAATAATGCATCAGACTATAAGTATATACATAAAGAAAGTAATACGGAAATAATGTCCAAGAATATCCCTTGGACCAGTATAAAAAATAGTACTTTTCCTTCCCTTTCTGAATTCCATAGTAAATCCCAAGTTAGCACTTTTAAGGTTCGAAAGTCATGATAACCCCAGTAAATCCCAAGTTTTAAACAAAAAAAACTCGGAAAACCTTTCTTTTTTGTACCGTTAGGCATGAGAATGTAATATGAGCACGTAATTTCCACATTCAGAGAATATAGCACGCAACAAGGCAAAACAGGGCAAAACACCCTCCAACCAAGAGAATTGACCTGGAACTCCGCCCAAATCCATGATATGGCCTCTGACCCACAATTACACACATAACCGGCAATAAAGCGAAAGGAATGGAAAATAACTATGAAAAAAATTAAAAGCAACTACTCTACCTCTAAAACCTCCTAAAAGCATACTAAGGATTCAATGCTAGCCACAATGATACTACGAGCTCCTAGACTAAGGATAACAGTAATAATTCTAATCCAATATCCAAAATGGCCATTTTATTACAAGTAACAGGATTTAAGCCTAATACTACCCTAAGATCAAGCCTAACATTGTAGTAACACATAAGATATAAAATCTAACTAACTCAGTCTAGGAAACTAAACCGTAACCTACCTCGGGGCCAAACCACAAACACAAACTATCACTCGTGTGCCTTCCCTTTCCAAAAAACCTCAAAAAGCTATGACGCTATCGCAAATATAATCCAGGTGTCAAGAAGAGAAGAATGACATCCATATTACTATACAAAAAATCGAGCTGGAAATCGGGTCAGAAAATAACCCTCAAGGCCTATGTGATGAAACGGAAAATAAAAATCACAATTATGTTTGCAACGGGTTAAAGGACCCATGCCCAAAAGTTGAGAACGAACAAGACTCATTTTGGGGCCCAAATCATCCCTGAAGTCCTCTTGATCAAGGAGAATAAAAAGGGAGAATTATGGAATTCAAGGCAGAAACTTACCAATAGAAGTCAAGGAATGATCACGGACCAAGGATAATTCCACCTCCAAGATCTTGGATGATGAGAGTTTAAGAAATGAGCTTTGGGAGTTAATAACAATGGAGGAACATTTTTAGGGTTTGGAGGAATTAAAAAAATAAAGAGGTGGCCTAATAAAGGTTGTCAGCACTGCCTAGGCACACGCGGCTAGGCAATACGCACGCATGCTGGCCACTGCGTGCACGACCATGCGTACGCGGCCTTAGTGATGCACAGGCGTAGGCCAAGGGAGAGGGGCAGATAGATGGTGCCTCAGCGCGCACGCGGCTATGCCCATGCATGGGCGACGCTTATGTTGGTGCTGCAATAACTACTAGCAACCAGCAACAAGGCAACACTTGAAATAACTCAGATGGCCCTCGGGAATGCATTTGGGATCTCGTGAACACAAATAACCTGAGTTATTAAACTAAAAATAACATTCCGGACTCAACGGAGGTTGATTTAATGAAAAGTGGGCCCCATGCCCAAAACCAACTATTGGCCAACCTTTTTCAAAATAAAACCCAAAGGCCAAAAACAAGTTCGAAAGCCTCAGGACCTGAACCAAATGTACCTCTAGACCAAACTCAACATTTCGGTGCTAACAGCGCTGACAAAATTTTTATCTGAGGTCGTCTTCTCCGAATGTTGACCAAAGTCAACCCTACAAGCTAAACTGTCCTGAAAACACAAAAAACAAGACAAAACCAAACCAAAAGCTCCCAGGCCCCGACCCAAGGGCCCTACTAGACCAAACTCCTTGTTCAAAGGCTAACGGTACTATCAGAATTCAATTTCGAGCATGTTTACCAAGAATGTTGACCAAAATCAAAAATATTCTAAGTTTAAGCTCTAAAATAGGAAAATTGTCATAACGACCGAACGAACGGCCAAGGAACCGAATTACTGGTCCCTGCAAGACATTAATGATTTGGGGCCACTACATAGATGCTCTAACAGTGCAAAGAAAGAAAAAAGCTAGAATTACCGTAAGGGTCATTACAAAAAGAAAGCAAGATGCAAAACTTATGATAATCAATGAACAAAAGCTGGCAATCAAAACCAATGCCCAAAAATAATGCCATTTTTGATAACGTCAAATATAACTCTTTGGTTAAGCAGGTGGTTATGGTCATCACAAAATAATTATCCAACAAGAGTCAAGGTCAAATCCATGAGGATTGGAGAAGAGATTTACCAAGATTCGTTAACAAGCATGTGTATTGCCTAAACAAATAAAAGTAGATGGGGGAAAAGTTTAAACAAGTAATTGCAAATCGCAAGCAAAAATAATGGTTGACATGATTGTAACTAACAAAGATGGATAAACTAGGGGTGTGCTTCTGATGGGGTCATACATTGGACTTGGGATTAACTATTCGACTCATGCATAATTAAAGTGTAGGTTGACTTGGTTAAAGGTATGCTCGATTATTTTCAACCTATCAAACATATATATACCATGGGTTCTTTCAAACTCCAAGGTTTAATAAAAATCCAACCAAATGGCTTAAGTGAGTTGAGCTATTTCTAGCCTCACCCTTAGATGGGAAATTCTTAAGTTAAGCTATGTTTATCCTCAACTATTGATATAATTCTCAAATCCTTACTATTGAATCCTCACCCAATTATAAAACTTCTTTCTCAAGCAAGAACATAATTACAAAGCTAAATTAATGTTTGCAACCATCAATTATTTAATTTAAACATGAAGGATTCAATAGACCGATTCATAATAATCAATTATAAGCACAAATAATTAATACCCAATCCCAATTTCAAACACCCATCATGCACACACCCCTAGAAGAGAATCTAGTTAATCATAATAAAGGGAATAGAAAATATATCAAGTGAATAATCCTCAATTCAATCCATATTCACAAAACTAGCTTCAGTATCAAGCCTGTAGTAATGAACAATGGTGTTTTCTCAAGTTTTAAGGAAGAAGAAGCTTAGAAAAATTGTACTAAAAAGTTACTCAATGAACCATATCCCAATTGGTGAAAAACTTAATGTAAAATCCTTGCACATATCCCAAAAAGTTCTTAGAAGCTTCTCAATTACATAATAGCTTTTCTGGACTATATTTTCCTTTGGGTCACTTGCTTTTTCACATGCGGCCGCATGTGGTGAATTGCGACACGCAGGTGCCAAGTCCGCTAGGCAGTGTGACATGCTTGCATGCAGCCCGATCTGCTCATGCACCTGCGACCGCCCTTGATGAGTTGTGGCACACATGTGCCAAGGTTTGTAGGCAGTACTCCATGCTCCACTTTTATTGGCACCTACGAAATGTAGGTGCCATCTTGTGACATGGATCTTCCTACACATATCCTTGGAAGATTTCTTCTCTCTTGATAATCTCTTGACTTAGCTTCCTTTTAGAGTCCATTTGGGTTCAAATCCTTTTTTATCTTCAACAATAAAAAATGCCTACATATAAGAGAATATAAGCATAAAATCCTTCTAAATAGCATCAAATCAAGGAGATAACTCATGATTAAGAGCTAAATCAGTAGGTCGATCACCAACTTATCACAAATCACTTAGTTATTTTATTGACTTACAAACATTGAAAGTGACTTCTTTTTTATTCACTCGGAACATTAATTCCCCACTCTCAACATTAACTTAAGCATGCTCGGTGGCCATAAACAGTCTCCTTAAAATAATTGAAACTTCAAAATCAACTTCACAATCAAGAATTATGAAGTCCATGGGGAAAATCAACCTATCGACCTTTACCAACACATCATAAATAATCACAATCAAATGCTTGATTGAATTGTCCACCATTAATAATCTCATAGTCATAGGCTTTGAAGCACCAAGCCCAACTTCTTAAAAATGGCAAAGGGCGTCAAATTTATGCTATCCCCTAAATCACACAATGCCTTATCAAATTGATACAATCCAATTGTACAAGAAATAGTAAAAGCACCAGGATCTTCCTTCTTAGGCACCAGATTGCTAGACATAATCACACTACAATGGTGCAAAACCTTAACTGTACCAACACCCATGCTCCTCTTTTTCGTGACTAAGTCCTTCACGAAGTTTGCATAACCCGATATTTGGTGCAAGGCATACACCAAGAAAATATTAACTAAAAGTTGTTTAAACATAGCAAAGAATTGGTAAATTGTGCATCTTCTTTATTTTTTGTCAACCTTTGAGGAAACAAAGGTGGAGATTTTGGAATAGGCCTAGGAACATTAGAAGGCTCATCCTTCTTCTCTTCTTCAATATCAACCACCCATTTTTGAATGGGGTCTTGGACATTATTTTTAGCAATATCATCAACCTTAACCGATTGTTCAACACTCTTCCCTTGAGTATTGGAGTTGTCTGTATCAATCATTGAAGTGTCATCACCCTCCAAAGACTTCTCAACTCGCTTCCTCTTGACACTAGATTAGTCAACCTTACATTCTTCACTTGGAGATTTGTTGACTTCTTCTACCTCATAACCAAGAACCCTACCATTCCTAGTAACAATTATCATACAATGAGCATTGCTATTTTTTGGATTAGGTATGGTGTCATAAGGGAGAGTTCCCATTATCCTTGGATTTATTGTAGCAGACAAATGAGTCATTTGAGACACAAGTTTCTTGATGGAGGCCAATTAAGAGATCAACATTTGATTCAAAGTTTACACTTTCATTATTATTTATCTAACCTCAAAATCAATAGAATCAACCCTCTTCAATACCTTAGTGAGAATATTTCAACCTTTGAACTAGTAGGGTCACTCGCAGATGCTTGATTAGAACCTTGATTACTTTCTGGAGGAATATAGGCATTAGATCCTCTATTTTTATATCAATCTCTAACACAATCCCTCTAATTTCCATTCTTTTCACGATCTCTCTAATTTCTATTCCTCTCAAGATCTCTTTCATGATCTCGCTAATTACCTTCTCTATCCCAATCCTGATTCCAACCTTGATTCCCTTGACCTTGCCTGTAAGTTCCTTTAGTAGGATCTTGGTAGCTAGATTGGAAACCCATTGCTTGATTCAACACAAAATGAGCCTCTTCTTCCTAAAGATAATCCAAATCATCATCAAGACAAACTCGTCTTCCCCTAAACCCAATGGCATTCACACTCTGGCTACCCAGACCTATAACATGTTTTGAAAGCAAATCCATTTAATTCATAAGCTTAGATATGGTTTCATTCCTCTCTCTTTCTCCTTATTATGAATTTCATTAGTCATAGCCATGGAGGGGGCACCCAATACCACTTTGGAATTCCATATCTGCCAAGATCTATTGGTCTTTGTCATATGATCTAACAACATACTAGCAATCATGAATGGATGATCCATAACAGAACCTTCATCCATGTTATTGGAAATCTATTTGTTTATAGAATAAAAGGACCTATAGAATGCTTGCAACAAAATCTAATCAGGCAGCCCATGGGTATGGCATTGTTTAAGCTACTTCTTAAAACACAACCACACTTCATGAAGTGGGTCGGAAGGCACTTGGCAAAAATTAGTGATCTCATCCTAGAGTTGAAGCATTTAGGATGGTGGAAAGAACCTCTCAAGGAATGCTTCCATAAGCTCATTACATGAGATAATAGAGTCTTTGGGTAATTTATCCAGCCAAATAGTGGCCTCTCCCATCAGATAAAATGGGAAAAGTCTCAATCAAATATACTCTTGAGACATATTATGTTTATTGAATGGTGAACAAACCTCCACAAAGTTCTTTAGATGCCTATTTGGATCCTCATGAGGGAAACCTCCAAATAGACCTTTCATATAACAAGATGCAAGATGGTACTAGTAATGTTGAAGGTGACATTGCCCACAATAGGGGGTAGGCAGATTGCGCTAGCCATGCCAGCGTGACCTAGATTATCATGATTTATATGAAAATCATGGCTAGATTTATCACTATCATTGTCACTCATGTTTTCACCTACAATAGAACAAGCAAAACACAAACAAAAGTAAATGAAAGAATGCCAGAAAAAGTGAAACATTATACAAATAGGGAAATGTAAAATCTTATTCCCCGGTAATGGCGCCATAATTGATGACATCCAAATTCACCCATCACTTAAGATAAAGTGTACAAGGTCATCGCAATATAATTTAACCAATTATAAGTCAGGGTAAAACCCTCAAGAAATAGGATTATGGACTTGACCTAAATAGTGTAAGGATCACTGATTAATTGTATTCTTGGTAACCATTAGGGGGTACATGAAAAGAAAATATTATCTTGTATTTTGAGTATCACAATTCAAATCAAGAGTTTGTATCAAGGTTACAAGTGCCTAGAAATGTTCTTAGATATGTCTATCTATAATGATTGGGATAATCGATTTACTTCACAACTGACAATTTAAATGGGTAAGATTGATTTTAGCTATGCTTATGATTTTTCAATCTACAAACACATTCACCAACCAACAAAACTTCAAGAAAATTATTCTATTTCTAGAAACAATTATTAAACGGGGATAACCCAAGTCCTTGTGTTTGATTTCTTCTCACAACTCCTACCCTCTTTCTCAAAAAAGATAAGAATTGGAGGTTAAGGTAGTGTTGCAACCACTAATTTTAATTAAAACATAAATAAATCAATAATCTAATAATCAATAATCAATAATAGAAGAAACTTAATAACACCACTCTCTAATTTTGACCCATCATCATACACCCCTAGATTGGGGTTTAGCTAAGCCTAATTAAGGAAAATAAATTATACCATAACGATATTCTTCTAAAGCAGCCATACTTGTAATTTTAATTCAACAAGCTCAAAAGTTTTTCAACAATGGTGGAAATCGTCCCAAAACGATGAAAAGAAGAAGCTTCTAATGTACTTTGTACTTAAAGGCTGCTAAAAGGAAAAAAGTTATAGTTCCAATCCCTAAAAATGGTATGTATAGTCCCCAAATTGGCCAAATATATTTAGACAAAAATATCCTCGCGATGGTGGTGTGCGACTGCACACCCATAACACAAAGTGGTGTGCGGTCCACACATGAAGGACACAAGTCAAGTTTTGCTTCAGTCTTCTGCTTTGGTGTGTGCAACCGCACACGGTCTTATGCGCTCTTCACACCCACTTTTTCAAATCTAGTGAGTGTAATGACCCTCCAGGTCTTTTCTCGGTTTTTGTGTATTTTTAGCATTTTGAGTTTCCCATTGCGGCTATAGGTCATTTATGACTTACTGAGACTGCCAATTCAATTTCAGGGCACTCATTTAGGTTTTAGAAGAGTTTCCCTTTTTAAGAAATCTTAAAGCTGAAAGGGTTGATTTTGGTCAATATTCAAAGTAAACGGGCTATGATGGAAATTCTATCAGCACTATTAGCTCCAAAACATAGACAATGGGCTAGTGGAACCTTTGGTTCATGTCTCGAGGCTTCTAGACTCATTTTGGGCTATTGGGTTTCTTTTTGTTAAAAGTTGGTTTTTAGGCGTAGGGCCCACTTTTTGTTGAAATAGTCTACATTGGGAATTTCATCAAATTCATTGAGTCCATAATGCCATTTTTGGTAGGGTAGCATAGGTCATTTGTATCCGCAAGATTCTAGATGAATCTTGAAAGTCCCTCTTGTGACTTTTTAACATCGGGGAACTATTGGTTCACAACATCTAGTGTATGGGGTTTTTCCTCTTTGCGTTCATGATGGGTCCATCACGTACATGAAGGGCCAAGTTGCTTGGCCTTCATATTCGCAGTCGGTCCACTATGTACACGTAAAAAGGTCAGCGAGACCCAGTCAAGGCTTCCCCTTTGCATACGCAATGGGCCCAATTCATGTGCGAACAAGGACCTGTTGGTACGATCCGGCGTACATGAAGGGGTCCTTATGTCTGCAATGAAAGGACCCCTGGAAGTATAAAACCTTCCCCCTTCATTTTCTCCAATATTTTCATGCTAATTTGATGCCTAGGAGCTTGGTGGAGCTCCTTTATGAGGGATTCTTATCGCATAAGTGTACGGGTATGTACCTAATGCTTTCCTCGTGTTCTCTCATCAATTTCTACGCATTTATCTCCCTCTAATGTCCATAATACATGGCTAAATTCTTGAATTGTTCCTTAATCATTAGTAAGCTTCGGGGATGTTTTGAGCCCCAATTCATTTTCTATTTGTGCCTAACTTTTGGGCATGTGAACCTTATCCCACGAGGGACGTTATTGTTTTTAATTTTTGTTTTCATATGTGAGCCTCAAGGGTCATTTTTGGACCTAATTTTTAGCCTGAAATGCAATTTACAATATGGGTATCTTTTTTATGTTTTAAAAAGTAAATTTTCATTGTGATAGTGTGGAAGCAGTAGGGAGCTTCTCGGGGGAGATAGGCTCCAATCTAGTGGATTGTGTGCTCATATTTGGCTTCTATTTAGGTTACGGCTTACCCACTTTTAGACTTGTCTCTTACAAGGTATTCGTATGGTAGATTGTTAATTTTGTCATGGGTTGTTGTGGTTTGAATACATCAATTTAGGTATTTAATTGTTATAGCTTAGTTAGAGGCCTTAGAGTAAGATATCATTTGGAAATCCTTAGCTTAGGTTGTAGCTCCTCCCTAAACTCTTGGTGTTGTTTTTGTGGTATTTATGGGTTTAGAATTCATTACCTTAATTTAGCTTAGGTTGGTGGTAGTTTGGGGTGATTAGTTTATGAAGCCTTAGTATAGGATTAGGAGAGGGATTCGCGGTAGAAGAGTTTTTTTCTGTTGCTTTATTTATATTTATATTTTACAAACCCTATCTCATATTACTTTCTAGTTTAACATATTGTATAATATGGGCACAAGACCGTAGATGCGGGATACGAGGTATGTATGAATTCTCCTCTTCTCCTTAAAACATGGTTCGTGGCTGGTATTAGTGTAACTTTGGTCAATGGTTTGAGTTAGTATAGTCTCGATTTGTTTCTTGTTGTAGCTTATGTTTTGGGGTCAGTTGGCCATTTTAGGTTGAGTTTCTCTTAGGTTTGGGAGTTAGTGTAGTGTCTTCCCGTTAGTACCTACCTTAGGCTAGTACCCCTGCTTTAGTGCATAGGATTTGGTTGACCTTTTATGTGATATGATTTGGCTTGGTTGTACTTTTTGGCTGTTAATTAATACTTTAGTGTGGCATATGGTAGACTTGATTTTTGAAATACTATTTTCGGTCAAAAAGTGGATTTATGGAATATGTTAAATGACTTTTGGCTCACTTAAAAGGAATTTGGCCTATTTTTCTAGAAAGACTAATTTGATAAACTTGCATGTCTGAGGAGAATCGTGTTTCAGACGGTTTTTCTGATTATTTAAACTTGGCATGTCCAAGAGACCCATGTTTCGGATGGTTTTACTATTTATTTAAACTTGCATGCTCGAGGAAACACGTGTTTTGGATGGTTTTACCGGTACTCATGGTGGCATTACTCTATTACTCATGCACTATTAATCGTCCAATAATATTTTGGACTTGCATTGCATTGGACACATACTTCGCCACACCATCTAATGTTTCATATCATGGCATGTTTCTTCATCCCCTTCTTTTTCCGATCAGGTTGATTGCTAGTTAGTCATGTGTGTTGCTTTTATCCTCTGGGCTTATGGGGGCCCAGTTGGATTCTTGGTTGTTGAGTGTACCTTATGGGCTTATGGGGGTCCGATTCGGTTTACTTGTTTCCATTCGTAGCTCTTGAGGTATGTATCTTATGTTCTCTCTATGGTATTAAGTTAGATAGTTTCTTTACATTACTGTTGTGTTATTCTCGTATCTTATCATAAATTTTCTAGCTTTGTAAGGTTAACCTATTTTCTAACCCTTCTTTTCTTACCCTTAGTATATTCACATTTATTTATACTTGTATCTTATTTGATCTAAGTTAGCCTATGATGCCTATTGGGTACCACGTGTTTTGGTACTCATGCTACACTTCTACATCTTTTTCTGATGCAGATCTTAGTGCGAGTTATCACCGTTGATGTTATCCTCGAGCAGTGTTTCTGATCGGAGATACATGGTGAGCTCTTAGCGACCATAGTTGACCCATCTCCTTCTATTTTGGACTACTCTTACCTTGCACTTTTGGAGACAGTTTTGTGAACATTATATCTATTTAGTACCATGTATGTTGTAGGAACTCCCCTATTGACTAATACCAGGTCTTGGGGGAGTTTTAGTATATATTTTTTTCTCCTTCCTGTCCATATTTTTAAGTTTTTCTTCTGTTAGTTCTTGATGTTTAAACTTTGTTCTTTCTCTTTCATTTTGTCCTCTTATTTGCCTGTTACTTTCAATTCTACGCTAAGGGTTTGGCTTACCTACTGGTGGGTTATAGTAGGTGCCATCACAACCTGAGAAATCGCGCAGGGTTTTGGAGCCTACATTCTGGTTACTATTACTGTGCCATAGGGTTGGGAAGACCATACCTATGGGATGGACAGGCTCTACCTACGGGGCAGTAGTTACATTATATTATCCTGCCTTTGGGTCGAGCAGGTTGTACCTACAGGGTAACAATTACATTGCATTATCGCATCTTTGGGCCGGACAAATTGTGCCTGCAGGTCAGGTAGACCGTACCTACGGGATAAACAGGCTGTACCTATGGGGCCTCACTTATATGGTACCACAGAGCCTCAAAGTTGTAGTGATTCATGACACATATACATTCAGACAGTTCAGATAATATCATCATTGGGGTCTAGGTAAGGGGGACAATATGCATATTTAGCGACTATCTGTGCCTTTAGGACTTATGGCAATTATATGTTGTTTATACCTGCCAGGCTGTCACGACCCAATTTCTCGATCATGATGGCACCTACAACCCCCGGTAGGTGAACCAATCCCCGTAGCCCAGGACAGTTAGTAATGGGCTACTATCTAACAAATAAGGGAACAAGACGAAGAGAATAGATAAAAGGGATATAAGTATATACATATGCAGAAACTAAACCAAACCCCAAGACCTGGTATCATAGTATAGAGCCAAAACTACATACATGGAGTGCAATCGATCCAAAACAATATATACAGATGTCTCTGAAAGGTAATAGAGTACATGAAGCAAAAGATAAACTAAAGCTAAGCTTCGATCGCCAAGAGCTCACCCTCAGTCTGAAGTAGTCCCCAACAGATCTCCAAGCACGAATCACAGTGATCTAATGGCGATGACCCACGCTAGTAACTGCATCAACAGATGCAGGGGGTAGGGTGAGCACCAAATGTGAAGCATAAGGTACCCAGTAGGTATCATAGTCCGACTGGGCACATATAAGATAAAAGCGTAGTAACAGACAGAATAGAAGCAAGCAGTCACAGAAATCAACGAAAGGTACACAGGAACTAGCCCAGAGGGAAATCAACAGAACCACATATGAGGCCAGTAAGCAGAACATACACACCATAGGCACAGGTGGAAGTAAGAAACACGCACCTGGGGTCCTTGCAATAACAGTGTATACATAATAAGTTTACGAAATGGATGGTATACCGGTAACCTCAAGTGTAAGAAGAGGGAAAGACTAATGATAGACATGCTTAGAGACATGAATCAAGCCCAACTAATCATATCAATCTCAAATCCAGATACTAACAGTCTAGCAGCAACAAATTTCATAATTAACCGTAACAGGGAACAATTCTGTAAGTAAATAGTAAAGGTCTACCTACAGTCCCCCGGCCGCCCATACAACCGAGGAACACAAACAAGTGAAAACAAACCCTCCGGCATCCCATACTACCGGAGCGTACAATCAACAAACAACAAACAATGGTGGCACCTCAAACAATGAATGATATGATGCATGAAGATCTCAAGTGAAATGGTAACTCCGTATGTACCTCCTCCGGTGCCGATCCGGCCCAGCAGGTAGGTTCCATGGAAGGACACTGCCCGTATACCTCTACTCCACCGTATACCCTTCCTCCGACACACGCAGCCCGCAGCCCCAGGCCCGGATGGCAAGGTCCATGGAGGTCCCTGACCCCGTACTAAAACTCAGTATCAAAACATGTCATCCGGAAGCAAGTCCGGGTTCAAGATAGAGACCCAGTCTCGAATATGCATGCCAAGACCATGTCCAGGACTAAAGTAGTAGGAAAATATCTCAAAACAAAACCCCTCCAAGGGTGCCCGGGCATAACCGGGTCTAAACAGTAGAAAGTCATCTCGGGTGCTCGGTCCGACCGAGGCTAAAATTATGTCAAATAGCAAGAAAACTCCACTAGCACCCCGGCCCTGCCGAGTCTAGCGTTAATCGTAAAACTGATGATTTAAAACATAATTTTTCGTTCTTTTACCCAGGAATATTAACAAGTTAAATCAAACCATTTCCAAATCATTTCCATCAAAAACAGGCCCCCGGGGCCATGCAAGGTTTAGAAAATAGTGCCAGTAGGCCCGAAGCCAAAACCATAGTAAAACATGGATAAAACCTCTTTATATGCATGGAAATGGTATGATCACACACAACAGCTGCCCAGCAGCTCACAATAACCCTATCGACCCTGCACAGGCCCACAGCAACTCAGCAAGCATAAAAAGCCTAGAAGGATAATTCTATGCCCGGGACTCGCAGACATTCCCAAAATCCCACCTTCTATGTTCCAGAGTCAACAAGGTCTCACAGGACCACAAGGGTAAATAAAATATATCGGCAAATACTACAAGCAACGGAGGAACAAAAGTAGGCGGACATGAATAAAGCGGTCGAGGTCTGTGGTACCAACCTAATAAACCAACCCAAGAATGCCCATTAATACAATTTTATCCTATATATGCGGAGTCTGAGAAAATAAACTGTAACCTACCTGTCGTCCGATGACAAGCTGCTAGAACAACGATGTTCAAGCTTGAACCACTCCGAGAAAATCCAAAACTAAATCGGAATCAGATTTGGGCTTGAATAACTTGACGTAGATAATTGATTTTTCTTAATATCGCATCAAAATATTTTTCCACACCTAATTTCTTCAACCTATAAAGATACATATAGTAGTGGTATGCCTATATGCGTACAGGTGCATATCCCTTTTGTTAAAGTTAGCAAAATATACATATGTATATGTACAACCAACAAATAGTGCATTATGATGCCACCTCTCACCCTTAGCTTGCTGGCCACTTCCTCCACCTCCACGTGGAATGGAGGTGGCAATACAATTATTAAAAACAAAATGGTTTTGTCCCGTTATGTAAGTATTCGGGTATTGCATAAGTTCGTGGTAAAATAAATATAGCTTTTTGAATATACCATAATTAATAGAAAATTATTTCAAATAAAACCTACTATATTATAATAATAAGTTTCAACATAACTAAATTTACTATCTCCATTAAAATATTACAATGTACAAAAACCTTATAAAATAAATACATATACAATTATATCGTAACAAAAATATTTTTCATAAACCCTTTAAAATATTTTTAAAAGGTAATAATAATATAACTTTTTACCAAATTCAACTGTCAAATAAAATATTTCCAAATACACGCGATGTTAATAAATTCTACAACTTAGGCTCGCAATTCACCATTGCACGATTTTGATACTCAAGAACTCTCTTGGAACCCTCCCTTATATTTTCTCACTGTTTCAGAACTGAAATGACATTTTAAAACGTGAAGTTGAGGCTTTAAATCAATTTTGACCCGACCCGATTCGCGACCCGATTCGCAACCCGTTTTCTGCCAGACAGTCCGCGGTAAAACAGTCATAACTTTTTACTCAGAGATCAGTTGGACGTGAGGTTTTGTGCGTTGGAAACTAGACTCGTAGACCTTCGATTTGGTATTTCGGGGGACTTCTAACTCTTTATATATTGGGAGAAAAGCCCTGAGACATTTTACCCAAAGTTCAGAAAATTTATTAAAGAAACTTACGATAACTTTTGCCGACTTACTTGTCTTCAAAACTTATCATACGACCAAAAAAATGGACCCGGCACCGAAATACTGGTCCCGACAAGCCTTAAATGACTTGGGACCACTACAAACAAGCTCTAACGGTTCAAGGAAAATGTATACGTGGAAATAATCGGAAGGGTCATTACATCATCCACTACTAAAAAGGACTTTCGTCCTCGAAAGTCAAGGTCAAGGGGGTACCTGAAGGCTCAAACAGCTGCGGATACTGAGCCCGCATATCTCTCTCGGTCTCCCAGGTAGCCTCCTCGACTGGACGGTGACTCCACTGAACCTTAACAACCGGGATCTCTCGAGACCTCAATCTCCTGACATCTCTGGCCAAAATAGCTGCCGGCTCCTCAACAAAGGCTAAACCCTCACCCAACTGAACTGAATCCCACTGCAACACATGAGACTCATCTGGGACATACCGATGCAACATCGACACATGAAATACAGGATGTATAGCTGAAAACATCGGAGGCAAGGCTAGCTGATAGGCAACGCTACCGACCCTCTGAAAAATCTCAAACGGCCTAATGTACCTGGGGCTAAGCTTGCCCCGCCTACCAAATCTCATCACGCCCTTCATGGGCGATACACGGAGAAACACCAAGTCACCGACACTAAACTCCAAGGCACGAAGCCTACGATCAGCATAACTCTTCTGCCTGCTCTTAGCTGCCGAAGTCTGTCCTGAATCACTCGGACTCGATCTACCAGGAATCTCGAAGCAA